>PVLC010026960.1:0-22232 GCA_004027655.1 Graphiurus murinus
TTTTTTTTTTTTTTTTTTTTTTTGCGGTACTGGGGATGGAACCCAGGGGCATTCTACCTCTGAGCTACACCCCCAGACCTATTTTTTATTCTTTATTTTGAAACAGGGTCTCACTAAGTTGCGGAGGCCTCACTAAGCAGCTGTGGCTGGCCGCGAACCGGATCCTCCGGTCTCAGCCTCCCAAATGTTAGGATTACAAGTGTGCACCAACCACGACCCGCCGAGGGCTCATAAATTGTAAAGTTGTCTGCTGTACTATCAACCCAAAGGAAGTGCTTATCTACATTAATGTATGTTGGGCTATATTTGCATGCTCAATATAATTGGTGGATATATGGTGGGTTTTTTGGGGGGAGGGTGCTGGAGATTGAATCCAGGGTTCCTACTGTTACACCCCCAGTCACATCAGCTCCGTCCCCGACATATTGGGAATTGAACCCAGGGCCGTGATCATGCAAGGCAAACACTAAGCTACATCCCTGGCACTGCTCCTCGTCCTTTATTTATTTTTGTGGTACTGGGGATTGAACCCAGGGGCATTCTACCTCCGAGCTACGCCCCCAGACCTATTTTTTATTCTTTATTTTGAAACAGAGTCTCACTAAGTTGCAGAGGGCCTCACTAAGTAGCTGAGGCTGGCCGCAAACCCGGATCCTCCTGTCTCAGTCTGCCAAGTACTGGGATTACAAGCGAGCGCCACCACGCCCGGTTTCCCGGTCCTTTAAAAAATTATTTTGAGGCAGGTCAACCCAGGTTCGCCTGGAATTTGAAGTCTTCCTGCTTCAGTCTTCTAAGTAGCTGGGATTATGGGAGTGCACCACCACTTCTGACCCTACTAGATATTTTTGGCAGTACTTACTCTTACTGCTTTGTGCCAGACACAGTTTTGTGGATAAAGCAATGAAAAAAAGTTACTAAATTCCTGCTTTTAAAAATATTACTTCCAGTGGGGCGTGGTGGCCCACCGCTTGTAATCCTAGTACTTGGGAGGCTGAGACAGGAAAATCATAGGTTCAAGGACAGCCTCAGAAATTTAGTGAGGCTCTCAGGAGCAACCTAGTGAGACCCTGTTTCTAAACAACCAGATCAGTCAGGGGATGTAGCTCGGAGGTAGAATGCTTCTGGGTTCAATTTCCAGTACCTCCCCATTCCCCCCACCCAAAATAATTCCTTGTTTGAAACAGTGGCACATGTCTGTAATCCCAGCTACTGAGGAGGTTGAAAAAAGAGAAACAAAAGTTTGAGGTCAGTCTGGGCAATTCATGATTCTGTCTCAAAAAATAAGGACTGGATATAGCTCAGTGGTAGCATGCCCATGGGTTCACTTCCCAATCCATGGGTGAGGGGGCGTAGAAGAAAGAGAAAAATATTAATTACATTCTTGGTGGCAAAGACACCTACAAAAAAATCTCTGCAAGTGATAACTGTTAGGAAATTAAGTAAAAGCAGTGGTGAAGGTATGCTCTTCTGGATAGAGTGGTCTGGGCAGCCCTCTGACGGTGACCTCAGAGAAGGAACCTGAACTATGCATCGAACATCGATGAGTTAAAAAGAAATCCGGGGGAAGTGTTCTAGCCGCAGAGAACAGCAAGCGCAAAGGCCAGAAGTGGTTGGAGCCTGCGTGTTGTAGCAAGCGCCAGAAAGCCAGCGAGGTGAGCGAGGGGGCCTCCGCGGTTAGTGACGAGTTAGGCAGGAGCATCCTCTATAATAAATATATACCACACTGCTACGAGAGGCAGATTCTCAAGAAGCTACGAAGGGCAGGATGAAGCCGATTTCCAGCAGCGGAGCAAGGGAGCAGCCTCTCCTCCTCGGGTAGCGGCCGGTCGCTCCGGGGCAGGAGATGGACTGGGTCCTGCCCCCAGAAGACCAACCCTCGCTCGGGGGCGGGGGCGGGCCGCGGGGGTGGGCCTCGCCGGCTCGGGGCCGGGGGCTGCTGCACGGGCCGCGGTTACCAGCAGGCGGTGCAGTGAGCGCGCCGGCAGCCGCCGCCGCCCGCCCGTCCCAACCAGGAGGAGAAAGGAGGGGACCGGAAGGAGCCGCTGGTGCTGCGGGAAGTGGCAGGAGCGGGAGGCGGGGACCCACCTGGAAGCGCCGCGGCGCCGCTGTCGAGCTTCCTGCGGCAGCGGCCACTCGAGCAAGTGCCGTGGCGGGGGCAGAGAGCGGCCACGGCAGCGGCGCCTCCCCAAGCGGGCCGCGGCGCCCGGCCCCGCGCGAAAGGTGAGCGGGCGCTCGGGGCACGTGGTGGGGCCCGGCGCGGGGGCGGGAGAAGAAAAGGGGCGGCGTGGGGGGGGCGATGGGCTCTGGGACCCGGATTCGAGCCAAGCGCTAGGAGGGGGTGGGCTGGAGGCGGCGGCGGCGACGGCGGCGACGGCGAAGCCCCCACGTGGGGCGGGGGTGCGCGCGCACGTGTGCGCTGGCGCAAGGGGGGGAGGGTTCCGGGGGGCCGACGGGCGCGCTCTCGCTCGGAACGCCCCACGTGACGGGCACGCCGAAAATCTGTCTGCACGTGACAAATCCGGGAGGCTGGCAGAGGATGAGGGGTGCTCTGGGTAGTGCAGCCGTGTTCATTGGCGGTTATGGGATACTCTGCTGCCGCACTTCTCCACTAGGGGACTCCGAGGAGACAGATAAAGTGGAAAAGACTTCCTGCTCTTTCAGTATTTCACACGTCCTCCAGTCTGTGAATGAAGCACTTCTTTAAGTTCCGAAATACTGGCTTTTCCTTCCCGCCATGTTGGCTGTAGACGAAGCTCGCGAGATGCTAGGGGTGTATACCGCGAGATCTGTCGATTCTCGCGGGACGTTGTTGGCAGTGCAGTTGTCCTGGATGGCGGAGCCTGGGGTTCCGGGGGCCTGGGACCCGCAACTCTTTCTACCAGGCAAGTTGTTAGGGAGGGGCCTGGGGTGCGTGCCTCTTGGTGCCGGGAGACGTGCTCTGGCAGCTTCCCCTGGTCTGGAAGGGAATACAGTGACCCCATGGAGGCGACCCGGTCCTCCCCACCCCCTGCGGGCGCTCCGCCACCTGCAAACGCGTTTGTACCCCTCATCCCGGGATGCTCCCCCGCGCAGTGCTAGGCTACTTCACCCCGGTCCCACTCACTGCAAGTCCAGAGCCCTGCTCGTTCAACGTGACGATCCCATTGGATTCCGTCCCTCTTTCAAACCTTGTCAGTTTTTCGCTTTTCGAAAGTATCCAGACTTCTTAATCATTTTGTCGCTTTTCTGCAATACCTTTCTTCAGTCGTCTAAAACGGAACTCTGTCCATCTTTCCTTTCTGGGTATCTCGTACTCCCATGTTTTTGGCCATTGATAACTTCCTCATCACCCAGACGTTAATATTTACAGTAACTTTGGGCAGTATTTGGAGAGTCGTCTGTGTCTCTTTACAGTACCTGAGGTTAGAATAAAAATCGCTCTTTTAATTGTTATGTATGTACTTATTAACTGGGGATCATCGGTACGGTTTTCATTACTACTGTGTTACTGAGGTTGCCATCTTTGATGTTTAGGGATTGTTATTTTAGGTTACATATTTAAGGTAATAGTGGATTGATTTTGGTGATTTTTAAAATTAAAAATATACTCACAAACTTTGATGTCAAGGTTTGAGCTTATTTTTCATAAATACATTTGAAATAAAATTAGTGTATTTCCAGTTCTTTAATATCTTCTTACAAATGAATTTATCATATGCCTTTTTTTTCGTATTCTTCAGCGTTCGAATTTTATTTAGTATTTAGAGTGGGGAAATTACACAACTAATCAGATAACTGGGTAGTTCATTCATAGTTTGTCTTTTTTAAACGACAGAAGTATCCTTTGCCTTTACACTTGCTACAAAATGCTACAGAAAGTTATACAGACTAAAACGCCTTCCTGATACACTCTATCACCAAGTATCCTTCCTCAGTCTTAAATCTCTTCCCATCAAGTAACCACTCTTTGAGAACGCTTTCCTTGAGCTGGGTTACTTTAGTTTTTTTTTTCGTCTTCGTCTTTTTCTTTTTTTTTTAACTAAAGGGAAGAAAGTGGAGTGCTGTTTTGTGATATACTACCACAACATTAGCAATCAACAAATTTTCTGTTTGGTTACTTTTTTATTTAGTGATATATAACTATTGTCAGGACTAATGTACGCATACTTGCTTAGTTAAAAAAAAACAATTTTCTTTTGTTTATACAGATGATTTAGTGGTATAGTGGTGGAAATATCTCATGATAGAGCTACTGTTTTTGCGATGGAAATGATATAGTGTGCTGGTAACTTTGCACAAAAGAAAGTTCATGTAAAACAAAGATTTAAATGTTTTTATTACTTGAGTTTTACACTTTTATGTTTAATGTTTATATATATATTTTTTTGAGGTACTGGGGATTGAACTCAGGGGCATTCTACCTCCGAGCTATACCCCCAGCCCTATTTTTTATTCTTTATTTTGAAACCGAGTCTCAGTTGCGGAGTGCCTCACTAGGTAGCTGAGGCTGGCGGTGAACCCGGATCCTCCGGTCTCAGCCTCCCGAATGCTGGGATTAGAAGCGTGCGCCACCACATTTATATTTATCTTTATTTACATCTTATACTTACATATTCAAAATTGTAAATGAAATATGTCTATAAGGGGTTTTCAGAAATTTTGGAAGTTTATCAGCTTAAAGTAATAGTTACGACCGTGCATTTTAGTGAACTCAGTGGAGAAATGGTAGATACATCAGCAGTTAATACAAACATACATACATTTGTTTAAATTAAAAGTTGCTTAGCTGCCGGGCGTGGGTGCATGCTTGTAATCCTAGCCTTTGGGAGGCTGAGACCGGAGGATCCGGGTTTGTGGTCAGCCTCAGCTACCAAAAAAAAAAAAAAAAAAAAAAAAAAAAATTGCTAAGCAGCTATCATTTTGTGGTTGTTGCTTTTTATATTTCTCTCCCTCTAACTTCTAGCAGTATTATTTATCAGACTTATAGTAAAAAAGGTGTCCATTCTTTGGGCAGTGTTTTTGTTTTTTTAGTAGTGCAAGTAGGAATGCTGAGAAATGGAGGCAAGTGTTGAGAAGTGTGATGTGGGAAAGAGGAAGGAATATAGTTGATAGAGGAAGGTAATCAAATGGAATTAAGAAGTTGTAGTGTAGACAGGAATGTAGAGGGTTGACAGTGAGGCAAAAGCTGTAGCCTAAGAATCGGCAGGCTCATAATGGTTAGAGGGAAACTTGAATTGACCAGAATTTGGAAAGAGAAAGAATATTTGAAGCAATTTTTTATTTTTGTCTTTTCTGGTACTGCAGATTAAACCCAGGGGTATTCTACCTCTGAGCTACACCCTCAGCACTTTTTTGTGTGTGTGTGGAACTAGGGATTGAACCCAGGGGCATTCTACCTCTGAGCTACACCCCTAGCCCTATTTTGTATTCTTTTTTTTTTTTTTTTTTTTTTTTTTTTTGCGGTACTAGGGATTGAACTCAGGGGCATTCTACCTCAGAGCTACACCTCCAGCCCTATTTTTAAAAATTCTTTATTTTGAAACCGAGTCTCACTAAGTTGCGGAGTGCCTCACTAGGTAGCTGAGGCTGGCCACGAACCCGGATTCTCCGGTCTCAGCCTGCCGAATGCTGGGATTACAAGCGTGTGCCACCACGCCCGGCTCTGTATTCTTTATTTTGAAACAGGGTCTCACTAAGTTGCCGCGAGCCTCACTAACTAGCTGAGCCTGGCCTGGAACCGGGATCCTCCAGTCTCAGCCTCCCGAATGCTGGGATTATAAGCGTGCTCACGGCTACTTTTTTATTTTGAAACATGGTCTTAGTTTCTAAGTACTTCTCTAAATTGCTAAGGCTGTCCTTACTGTCACAGCCTCCCAAGTACTGGGATTACAGGCATGTGCTACGACTTCTGGCTAATATTTTCCTCAAGTAATTTTTTTAGACAATTCTACAGGATACCCCCCAAATTGTTAACTAGCATCTATAATAAAAGTCAGCAACTGAACTTGATATTTAATTAAAACGTGAATTTATTTACACCTGCAATTCAGCCAATTTGTTGAATATCAAATGTTAAGTACAGTTAATTACTATTTTTGGAAGAAGAAGCCGGGTCTGGTTGTACATGCTTGTAATCCCAATACTTGAGAGGCTGAGACAAGAGGATTGTAGGTTCATGGCTGGCCTCAGCTATTTAGTGAGGCCATCTGCAACTTAGTTGTTTCAAAATAAAGAATGAGCCGGGCGAGGTGGCGCACACAGGCTTGTAATCCCAGCATTCTGGAGGCTGAGACTAGAGGATCCAGTTCACGGCCAGTCTCAGCTACCTAAGTGAGGCACTCAACAACTTAGTGAGACCCGGTTTCAAAATAAAGAATAAAAAATAGGGCGGGGGGTATAGTTCGGAGGTAGAACGCCCCTGAGTTCAATCCCTAGTACCACCACCAAAAAAAAAAAAGAATGAAAATAGGGCTGGGGTTGTAGCTCAGAGGTAGAATGCCCCTGGATTCAATTCCCTTACCCACCCCCCACACACATACAAAAAAAAAAAAAAAAGAAAGTAAATACAGTAGTGGTGCATGGCTATAATTCCAGTACTTGGAAGGCTGAGATGAGAGGATTGCAGATATGAGACAAGCCTCAGTAATTTAGAGGAAAAAAAAGGACAGGATAATGGCTTTGGAGGCCACACTTATACAGTGGCTTCTGTGAAATTACCTATGAATTGTGTGCATCTGATCCGTGGAATAATATATGTTTCTTACTCTTAAACTTTTGTTTTATTTATTTGTATGTTTGTTTTGTGGTGCCTGATATGGAGCCCAGGGGCATTTTACCTCTGAGCCATACCCCATCCCTATTTTTTATTCCTTTCTCCCTTCCTTCTGCCCTGGGATGGATCTCAGAGGTATTCTACTGCCAAGTTATACCCCCAGCCCAATTTTATTTCTTTTTTGGAAACAGGGTCTCACTAATTTGCAGAAGCTTGCGTAGAACCTGCTATCCTCCCATCTCAGCCTCCCAAGTACTGAAATTACAAGCATGTGCCACCATGCCTGGCCTTTTTCTTACTTACTTACTTACTTACTTATTTTTTGTGGTATTGTGATTGAGCCCAGGGATATTCTACCTCTTGAGCTAAACTCCCAGCCTTATTTTATGTTTAGTTTGAAATAGGCTCTCATTAGGTTGATGAGAGTCTCATATTCTGAGGCTGTCTTCAAACCTGCAATCCTCCTGTCTCAGCCTTCCAAGTATAGGCATGTACCATCATACCTGGCTACAAGTTTTGTTTTATAAAATGTTTCTGCTAATGGGTCTTGAAAATGACCAGCTCTTCTTTTTTTTTTTTGGTGGAACTGGGGATTGAACCCAGGGGCATTTTGCCTCTGAGTTATACCCCCAACCCTATTTTATTTTGAAACAGAGTCTCACTAAGTTGGTGAGGGCGTTGCTAATTTGGTGAGGCTGTCCTTCAATCCTAGCATCCTCCTGTCTCAGCTTCCCAAGTACTATGTTTATAGGCATGGACTATGCCCAACTACCAGTCTTTTATTGACACTACTCTATTTGAGGTTCTTAGTAGAAATATACTGAGAAAATCCAAGGAAGAAGAGAACAGTTGAGTTTGCTTGAGTAAAATTAACCAATAAATTTTATTTTCTTTTTTGTGGTACTGGAGATGGAACCCAGGGGCATTCTAGCTCTGAGCCACACCTCCAGCCCTATTTTATTCTTTTATTTTGAAACAGGGTCTCACTGAGTTACAGATGGCCTCATGAAGTTGCTGAGGCTGGCTGTGAAGCTGTGATCTTCCTGTCTCAGCCTCCCAAGTACTGAGATTACAAGTGTGTGCCATCACGCCTTGCTCAATTTTATTTTCTTAATGATCATAGAAACTATGAGAGCCAATAAACTTCAGTGATCAGAGGAAATGAGTAACAGTGATAATTTGTTGATTTGTCTTCATGCATATTTTTTTCTTTTGACAGTACTGGGGATTGAACCCAGAGCATTCTACCTCGGAGCTACACCCCCAGTCCTACTTTTTATTCTTTATTTTGAAACAGGGTCTCACTAAGTTGTGGAGAGCCTCACTAAGTAGCTGAGGCTGACCATGAATCTGGATCCTCCTGTCTCAGCCTCCCAAGTACTGGGATTACAAACCTGCACTACCACGCCCGGCTCAGATTTTTTTCTTAAGGTCTGACACCATGCTGATTTCTATAAACTTGTAATTTTGTAACCTATGCAGTGTAATATCTCCATTACATATTATATGAATAATTGTATTCTTTCTTGAATCAGTATCCAAGAAGATTATAGTAAATTACTTGGCCAGAAATATCAATGAAAGTATGTTGTAGATGCTTTATTTGTTTTTTGTTTTTGTGGTATTGGAGATTGAAATCAGAGGCATTCTACTTCCAAGCTATACCCCCAGCCCTATTTTGTATTCTTTATTTCGAAACAGGGTCTCACTAAGTTGCGGAGTGCCTCACTAGGTAGCTGAGGCTGGCAGCGAACCCAGATCCTCCGGTCTCAGCCTCCCAAATGCTGGGATTACAAGCATGCGCCACCACGCCCAGCTTGTAGATGCTTTAAAAAAAGCTAATTTCTTATGAAAATTGTTTGGTGATATAGAGAAGGAATCATTGCTGGAATAATTTCTAGTAGTATTTACTATAGATGTGGTCAGTATATTTTGTGCAAACTAACCAACCTTCTTCCCTCCCTTCCTTCCTTCCTGGTACTGGGGATTGAACCCCAGGGCATTCTACCTCCAAGCTACACCCCCTACCCTATTTTTTACTTAACTAGAATTACAGGCATGCACCAACACACCTGGCCTTGTGCAAATTTCTACAGTTAATACTCTAATTGATAACCATTGTCGTTATTATACTTAGAGTATGCTTTTAATCCCAGTTCTTGGGAGACTTGAGTCAAGAGGATCACAGGTTCAAGACCAGCCTTAGCAACTTAGACTTTGAGTAATCTAGTGATACCTTTCAAAACAAAAAGTAATAAGGGCTGGGGGTGTAGCTCCAATAGAAACCCTACTATCAATATTTCTCAAACTCCTATCTTGACTTCTAAAACCATGTAAGTATCAAAGTGTCTGTTTTAATCTGTCCTTCTCAATTTACTATTTTTTCTTTTTCAGATGTTCATTCTTGTTTATGTAGGTAATTTTCATCATGTCAGACAAATGGGTAAATTTCCCTGGGGGAAAAACCACTCCATGATTAATCAAACTATTCAGGGTTTTTTGTTTTGTTTTGGTTTTTTTTGGCACTGGAGATTGAACCCAGGGGCATTCTGCTTCTGAGCTACACCTCCAACCCTATTTTTTTTTTTGCGGTACTGGGGATTGAACTCGGGCATTCTACCTCCGAGCTATACCCCCAGCCCTATTTTTTTATTCTTTATTTTGAAACCGAGTCTCACTAAGTTGCGGAGTACCTCACTAGGTAGCTGAGGCTGGCCGCGAACCCAGATCCTCTGGTCTCAGCCTCCTGAATGGTGGGATTACAAGCGTGCGCCACCACGCCCGGCTCTCCAACCCTATTTTTTATTCCTTATTTCGAAACAGGGTCTCACTAAGTTGTGGAGGGCCTCACTAAGTAGCTGAGGTTGGCCTTGAACCTGTCACCCTCCTGTTTCAGCCTCCCAAGTACTGAGATTACAAGCGTGCACCACTACGCCTGGCCTATTCAGTTATTACCACCACACTTTGACTTTTTGGAACTTAGTGTATTTGTAAGTTAGAGTCAATAAGTCATCTAACATTGAGTGCTAGGGGTCCCAGCCATTAGAAACATGTCACAGAGCCGGGTGTGGTGGCCCACGCTTGTAATCCCAGCATTCTTGTAATCCCAGCATTCGGGAGGCTGAGACCGGAGGATCCGGGTTCACAGCCAGCCTCAGCTAACTAGTGAGGCACTCCGCAACTTAGTGAGACCCTGTTTCAAAATAAAGAATAAAAAATAGAGCTGGGGGTATAGCTCGGAGGTAGAATGCCACTGAGTTCAATCCCCAGTACCGCAAAAAAAAAAAAAAAAAAAAAAAAGAAACATGTCACAGATTCTGAACATAAAAAGAACTCTGAGCATTCAGAATAACTAACTGAAGTAGTTGGGCATTGCTTAATGAGAGGGATACATTCTGACAACATCAGAGACTACTTATACAAACTAAGATGACTATGACATCCCTGGGTGATGCTGGTGTATGTGTGTTACTGGGGATTGAGCCCAGGAGTGCTTTACTGCTGAACTATATCTCCAGCCCTTTTTAATTTTTTAAATTTTGAGACAGTCTTGATAAATTGCCTATGCTGCCTTCTACTTGGTGATCCTCCTGCCTTGACTTCCTGCCAGGATGGTATAGTTTTATATGGAATACTTTCATATATATGATCCATCCTTGACCAAAAAGTGTTAACATGGTCTCTGTCCTGTACAATAATCCTCTGGCCTTTATTTGGAAACTATTGATTGGAGTTAGCCTACAGATGAAAATCCAGTATTGGCCATTGAAATTAGACACACTCACTGTTGAAGTGCATATTACTTACAGGGAAAAGGAATAATCATTTAAAATAGTTTGAATTACAAAAGAATAGTGTTTTTTCTTTTGGTACTGGGAATTGATTGAACTTAGGGGCATTCTTTCCCTGAGCTACACCCTCAGCTCTTTTTAAATTTTTTGTTTTGGCCGGGCGTGGTGGCGCACACTTGTAATCCCAGCATTCGGGAGGCTGAGACCAGAGGATCTGGGTTCGCGGCCAGCCTCAGCTACCTAGTGAGGCACTCCGCAACTTAGTGAGACTCGGTTTCAAAAATAAAGAATAAAAAAAAAAAAAATAGGGCTGGGGGTATAGCTCGGAGGTAGAATGCCCCTGAGTTCAATCCCCAGTACCGCAAAAAAAAAAAAAAAAAAATTTTTGCTTTGAAACTGGGTCTCATTAGGTTGCTGAGTCTTGTTACATGGCTGAGGCTGGTCTTGAATCTGTGATCTTCTTTTCTCAGCCTCACAAGTACTGGGATTACAGGCATGTACCACCATACCTGCTGGGCTAAGAGTAGTGTTTTAAAGCCATTACACAAAGATGTACCCTCCTATAATCATTAACTCTGGAGGGAATCACTATAGTGTAGAATAGTATAGTACTTGATGTAAGTGATGTCCTTAATAATAAGTAAACTTTAATTCTAGGTACTTTGTTTAGAGAAGAAATGGGATTCTCTTGAAAAAAAAAAAGATTGCTATAAAATCTTTGTTACTGCATTAGGTTTCAGGTTTCTGGAAACTTCACTTAAAGAACTTACCTGATGCCGGGCGTGGTGGCGCATGCTTGTAATCCCAGCATTTGGGAGACTGAGATCGGAGGATCCTGGTTCGCGGCCAGCCTCAGCTACCTAGTTAGGCACTCCGCAACTTAGTGAGACTCGGTTTCAAAATAAAGAATAAAAAATAGGGCTGGGGGTGTAGCTTGGAGGTAGAATGCCCCTGAGTTCAATCCCCAGTACCGCAAAAAAAAAAAAAAAAGAACTTACCTGATGATACCAAATCAAAAGTAGTGCTCTCTAATATTACAAGGAATTATTTCCCATATAAGGCTCTATAACATTTTTCTGTGAGTAATAAACAACCAATTGCCTACATACTTGTACATTTGTAAACAAAGAACTTAATAAAGCAGCTATTTAGACTTAGGAAATGACCAGTCCATATGATTCAGTTCTATAATTTTGAACCCTGGTATTAAGTCTCTATCCTTAGCCTTGCTAGATATCCAGAGGTGAGAAGTATTTCATTTTTATAGTGTCTTCTTTGTTGCTTTGCTGACCTAGTCTCCCTGGTTGTCTTCTATTATTTTTGTGTGTGTGGTACTGGGGATGAAACCTGGGGGCATTCTACCTCTGAGCTATAGCCCCAGTGGAGGGCCTCATTAAGCAACTGAGGCTGGCTGTCCTCCAGTCTCAGGCTCCCAAATGCTGGAATTACAATCGTGCGCCACCACGCCCAGCTGGTTGTCTTCTATTTTAATTTGTAATTTTTTTTTTAAATTTATTTTTTGTGGTACTGGGGATTGAACCCTGGGGCATTCTTTTTATTTATTTACTATTTGCAGTACTAGGGTTTGAACCTGGGGCATTCTACCTCCAAGCTACACCCCCCAGCCCTATTTTTTATTCTTTATTTTGAAACAGGGTCTCACTAAGTTGTGGAGGTAGCAGAGGCTGGCCACAAACCTGTGATCCTGTCTCAGCCTCCCAAATACTGGGATTATAAACTCCTTGCAACCCAGGGCCATTCTACCTACAAGCTACACCCCCAGCCCTATTTTATTTTATTATTTTTCTTTTTTGAAACAAATTCTCAGTAGGTTGATGAGAGTGTTGCCCTTGAACCTTCGATCCTCCTATCTCAGCTTCCCAAGTACTAGGATTAAAAGTGTGTGCCACCGCGCCTGGCTTAATTTGTAATTTTAATTTTATTACTTTTGCTGGGCATGGTGGCACATACCTGTAATCCCAGTACTTGGAAGGATGAGACAAGAGAATTGCAAAATCAAAGCCAGCCTCAGCAACTTAGTGAGACCCTGTTTCAAAATAAAAAATAAAAACATAGGACTGGGGGTGTAGCCTAGAGGTAGAATGCCCCTGAGTTCATTCCCCAGCACGACAAAAACAAAAACTACAAAACAACAACAAAGAAATCTTTGTTCTCTTCGGGGTGGATATTATTTGACTCAAGTATAAAGTTTGTGCATGTACTTTAATGATTTCAAAAGATGGCTTTAGGCCTTTTAATCTTGGGAATTAATATAGTTTTAATATATATTTCTTCCATTATTTAAAATATATTTTTTTGCACATTTGATTTTTTTTTTTTGGTGGTGGTACTGGGGACCAAACCCAGAGGGCATTCTACCTCTGAACTACACCCCAGCCCTACTTAATATTTTATTTTGAAACAGGGTATCACTAAGTTGCTGAGGGCCTCATTAAGTTGCTCAGGTTGGCCTTGAACCTGCACTGGGATTACAGTCATGCGCCACTACACCCGGTTCAGATAAAACATTTAATTTCATGTGCATGGTACTGGGGATCAGTCCCAGGAGTACTCTACCACTGAACTATATTCCTATGTCCTCATTCCCCCTTAAAAATTTTTTTTTTGTTTGTTTGTTTTTGAGACAAGGTTTTGTTTAGTTGCTGAGGCTGGCTTTGAACTTGCAGTGCTCCTGCCTCAATCTCCTCAATAGCTGGGATCATAGGCATGTACTGACTTGCTTAGCTCTCTGTGTCACTTGTTTTTTTGATTTTTTTTTATTTTTTATTTTTTTATTACTGGGGATTGAACCAAAGGGCATTTTACCTCTGAGCTACACCTCAGATTTTTTTTATTTTTTATTTTGAAATAGGGTCTCATGAAGTTGCTGAGGCTGACCTGAAACCTCTGATCCTTCTATCTCAGCCTCAGGTATTTACAGGTGTTTGTGTGCCACCAAGCTCTGCTTCATGTCCCACTTTTTAACTTAATGTTAGGTAACATTTCCCTACTTTCATGAGCCTTAATAACCATCACTTAAAATGTTTGTATGATGTCCTTTGCAGATCTATTATATCATTCCCCTGTTCTAAGTTTTTATGTATGTAAATAATGGAGAAAACATTTATACATAACATTTCCCCTGTATCTGGTGTTATCTCCTTTAAGTAAACATTGCCAGAAATGACTTCTATGTTTTGAAATCTTTTAAACGTTGCCACAGTATTTATCAAAAGAATATATCTACATTCTCACTGAAGTAGGTTGTTATTCTATACCTTGTCAATATTGAATATTATTTATAAAAATTTAGTAGGATGTATGACATGTACCACTTTAATTACTATTGAGGTGAAACATTACATTATACTTAATAGATGTATTTCTTATATGATTTTTTAAGGAAACAATTTTAAAACAAATATAAATAAATAGCTTAATATACTTTTGTTTTATGAATCTTATGAAATTCTTTCTTCTCCAGAAATGTAAAAATAAACAATACTGACTTAATACTGTTTCCTCAGTTTTTTCTAAGTTAGCGTTAAATCATTTTAACTTTTTACCTTGTCTGGCATTGGTGTAAAATAAGACTAAATGTTTTCCTTCAAATTGGTAATTGTCTTAATTCTATTAAATAATGCTTTGTTTTCCCATTGTTTTGTTATACTTCATTTTTACATTTTAAATGTTTATATTTATTTAAAACTGTTTGTCTAGGACTTTAAATATATTAGTATTGTTTTTAAGTTATTCTTATGACATGTTTAATATCCTTTGCCTTGGTTTTCTTTTTATTATGGTGGATGTCTTATAATTGATTTATAAGAACACTTTACAAATTGAGGATAATAAAGCTCATTCTTTACAAAACAATGTTTTACAATTTCTTTTCTTATTAGCCCAAGATTGCAATATTCTTGGCTGGTGGTGGAGTGTATGCTAAGTGTGCAGAAGCCCTGGTTTCAATCCCCAGCACCAAAAACAACCCCCCCCACCCCCCCAAAAAATCCACACACACATAAGAGAGGGAAAGTAAAAAAGAAGGAAAAATATTCTTTTCCTGTGCCCTGGAACTTAGTGGCAGTTTCTTCCTTGATCTGTGATAAAATATGAAACTACCTAAGAGAAACTCTTAAGACTGCTTTGGTAGACATTGTCACATTAGAAAAATTAACTTGTATAATCAATTTGGGATGTTTATTTTGTGCTGGGGACTGAACCTTAGTGCATTTTACCTCTGAGCTCATGTTCAGCCCTTTTTAAATTTTGAAATGGGTCTTGCTAAGTTTCTCAGGGTCTCCCTAAATTGTTGAGGCTGACCTTTGATCCTCCTGTCTTAGCCTCCCAAGTATTGAGATTACTGGCATGTGCCAGCATGCCTAGTGGGTATTTCCTCTATTAAATAGTCTTACATATCTAATTTATTTAGTAGAAAAGTGTTAATTTATAGTTATACCTCAAGCTATAGATTTACTATACCTTCTTCAAATGTTAAGAATGACAATATATATTTACTGAACTTTAATAATGAAAACTTAGAAAATTTGGGTAATAAGAGGGTATTCATAGCTGGGTGTGGTGGCACATGCTTGTAATCCCAGCATTTGGGAGGCCCAAGATGGGAGGATCCGGGTTCGAGGTCAGCCTCAGTTATCTAGTGAGGCACTCCTCAACTTAGTGAGACCCTGTTTCAAAATAAAGAATAAAAAACAGGGCTGGAGGTATAGCTCGAAGATAGAATGTCCCTGAGTTCAATTCTCAGTACTGCAAAAAAAAGAGTATTCATGCCAAGGAGAGTATTTTTTTTAATTTATTTTTTATTTTTTTTAAGTTTATATTTTCAGCATGGATTTTTTATACATTTCTTGAGTATAACAGGGTTACATAGGCATTTATGAGATATCAATCATTGTCAGATCACAAACAGCACCACTTCTGTGTTTTACACATATAGCCCACATTCTTAACATAGCCTGATAAAGCAATCTTTCTAGTCATAAAACCATAGAGAGTATTTTTTAATAATGAAAATGATTATTGTTTACTGTGGCGTGTCTTTTCTTTTGTATCTTAAAATAATTGATTAAAAAGAATTACTATACTTACAATGTGTTTTTTCCTTTATGAAATAATTGCTCAATATCTTTTAAAAGTGTGTGTGGTACTGGAGATTGAACCCAGGGTCACTCTACTTCTGAGCTATACCCCCAGCCCTATTTTATTTTGAAACAGGATCTTTCCGGGTAGCCCAGGCTGTTCTCAAACCTGCAATCCTCCTGTCTTAGGTCCCCAAGTACTGGGATTACAGGCATGTGCCACTGGGCTTAGCCTCAATATCTTAAAATAATTGACGAAAAGGAATTACTAGTTATTATTTTAGTAAGTAATGAATTCAACATTTTCTGTTGTTTATAGATTATTGCAATTACATTAATGCTAGTAAGAGACCAAATTTAACTTTGTGAAACAATAAAAAATATTTCAAAAAGCATATATTCTGTGCTTGGAGATCACCTAAAGGAAACTGCATATGAAAAATTTTGTGTGATAGAATTTCCTTCTATTTGGATTGTGATGATATTTAAAGGGATCAGAAATAATCTATACCTTTTATTTCTACTAGAATTATGCTGCCCTGTAAGTGATAAGTTGTTGTTGCAAAATTCCACTTAAGTGTCCCTGAAAATTTGAGTTGCTAATTACATTCAGGTACTATTTACCTGTAGTGATTTTTTTTTTTTTTTTTTTTTTTTTGGTGGTCCTGGGGATGGAACCCAGGGACATTCTACCTCTGAGCTATACCCCCAGCCTTATTTTATTTTTTATTTGGAAACACGGTTTCGTTGAGTTAATGAGAGCCTCACTAAGTTGCTGGGGCTGGCTTCAAATCTAAGTACAATCCTCTGGTCTCAGCCTTCCAAGTACTGGGATTACAGGTATGCACCACTGTGCCCAGGTGATACATATATTTTTTAGTTTATCAGAAGTTTAAGAAAAAGAGATCCTGCTATTCCTATATACTTGCATTTCATAAATAAAGTGGAATAATGGTTATTCTACTTGGTTATTTATAGTTAACCAAGATTATTTCTCCAGAAAAATACATGTTTGTGAAATTTAGCTCTTCATAGACTTTGAAGAACTCTGTAAAACTTCCCTGTTTTTAACTATGCAGTCCTGCCCCAAACCTATAAATCTTATTTGACCTATTCTCACTAAATGTAAATTTTTATGTTATTTTTGTAGTAATGTATTTCTTTCTTTGGGGATAAGTTTCCTTTTTTCCTCTTTTTTATTATTTATTTATTTATTTATTGGCACTGGGGATTGAACTCAGGGGCATTCTACCTCTGAACTACACCCACAGTCCTATTTTATTTTTATTTTGAAAAAGAGTCTTGCTAGGTTAATTAAAGTTACTATTTGCTGAGGCTGTCCTGGAACCTGCAATCCTGTCTCAGCCCCTCCCTGTTTTTTTAAAACAGTGTAAATATGATTGAAGTATAATGTACACAGGAAGTTCTCTTTAAGTATAGAGCTCAATGAATTTTTACTTTGTGAACACACTGGTAATCATTAAGAAGCAAGCTGAATTTGGTGGCATTCACCTGTAATCCCACTACTTGGGAGATTGAGACAGGAGGATCAGCCCTAGCACTTTAGCAAGACCCTTGACAATTTAGCAAGATCTTTTTTTTATTTATTTATTTATTTTCTTATGGTTCTGGAGATTGAACCCAGTGGCATTCTACCTCTGAGCTACACCCCCAGCCCTATTTTTAAAAATTATTACTTTGAAACACAGTCTCACTAGGTTGATGAGAGTCTCACTAGCTGAGACTATCCATGAACCTATGATTTTCCTTTCTGAACTTCCCAAGTACTGGGATTACAGGCATGTGCAACCACACCTGGCTAAGACTTTCAAAAAAAAAAAATTGTGCTGGGGGGGGGGTATAACTAGGAAGCAAATGTCCCTGGATTCAATTTCCAATAACAACAACAAAAAAAAAAAAAAAAAAAAAAGGAAAAGAAGTAACATGTATACACTTTCGAGTCCTATACTTTTTTTTTTTTTGCGGGACTGGGGATTGAACTCAGGGGCATTCTACCTCCAAGCTATGCCCTCAGCCCTATTTTTTATTCTTTATTTTGAAACCGAGTCTCACTAAGTTGCGGAGTGCCTCACCAGGAAACTGAGGCTGGCCGAGAACCCGGATCCTCCAGTCTCAGTCTCCCGAATGCTGGGATTACAAGCGTGCGCCACCATGACCAGCTCTCGAGTCCTATACTTTTGACTTGTTTTATTTGCCCAGCTTTTGTGGAAATTAAATGATATGCAAAGTTTAGACTAATTTCTAATTTATGTGTGTGTTAAGATTTTAAATGTCTTATTTGAGGGGAAATTTCACCAGAGCATTATCTTATAAAGAATAACTGACTTTTGTAATGATCATGGAATTATCCATTTGAATAAATGCTATTCTTCCAGGGTGAACTGATCAAGGCATTTTCCAGTTTGACTGTCACCACCTATGGAGGTATACACATTTCTGTAGCAGACTTTGACCAAGGAAAATTTGATTCATTTGTAACTATGAGGCAGTGGTCTGCAAAGTTTAGCATGCTTCATCATCACCTAGAAGGTTTGTCTTATTTTGTTTGTTTGTTTGGCAGTGTTGAGGATAAAACCCAGGGGCTTTACCTCTGAGCTACACTCTAGCCCCTTTTGGTTTACTTTTAAATTTTGAAACAAAGTCTAAGTTGCTAAGGATGGCCTCAAATCTTCACTAATCCTGTCCCAGCCAACCAAGTACTGGGGTTATAGGTGCATGCCACCACACCGGCATGTTAACTTTTTTGTAGTATGGAATTCAGTGGTTTTTTTTTTTTAGTAACTTTACAATGTGTGTCCAACTGTCAGCACGGGGAGTGGTCTGAGGCGCTCCGGAAGAAGGGGACCTCAGTTCAGGACTGTGGTGTCCTTGATGGTTCCTGAGGGAAGGAATTTCAGCACATGTCAAATAGACACAGGAAAGCAAGGATTGCATATTCAAGGGCGAATGCAGGTGTCTTGAGAGTGAGAAGTGCTTTTGAGGTCTTGGGCTCTTTTTTTCCATTTTGTGGCACTGGGATTGAACCCAGGGGTGTTCTACCTTTGAGCTACATGCCTAGCCTTATTTTATTTATAAAGAGTCTTGCTAAGTTTCTCAGACTGGCTGCGAACAGGCGACCCTCTTCACTCAGCCTCCCAAGTACTGGGATTACAAGCATGTGTCACCATGCTTGGCTTGCACCATTTTCTTTTTTTTTTTTTTTTTTTCGGTACTGGGGATTGAACTCAGGGGCATTCTACGTCCAAGCTACACCCCCAGCCCTATTTTTTTTATTCTTTATTTTGAAACCGAGTCTAAGTTGTGGAGGGCCTCACTAGGTAGCTGAGGCTGGCCTTGAACCCGGATCCTCCCGTCTCAGCCTCCCAAATGCTGGGATTACAAGCGTGCGCCACCACGCCCGGCTGGCTCGCACCATTTTCTTGTGATGTAGCAAAAAGAGTATGACTTGGAGTCAGTTAGGCCTAATTTGAAATCCTGACTCTAGTACTTAATCTCCATAAATTTTAAGAAGTTATGTGTCTCTTAATAAGAAAATTTTCTATTTATACATAAGTATTCTATATATATATAATAAATTACTTTGTAAGGTAGGTGCTTTTTTTCTTTCTTTCTTTTTTGGTAGTGAGGATTGAACCCAGGGGTGTTCTATCTCCAAGCTACACCTCCAGCCCTTTATATTTTTTCTTTTGAAACGGTATTGCAGCCAGGTGTCATGCACACCTATAATCCCAATACTTGGGAGGCTGAGACAAGAGAATGAATCATAGGTTCGAGGACAACCTCAGCAAGTAGAGACTCATCAACCTAGCGAATAAAAATAAAATTGGGTTGTGGGTGTAGCTTGGAAGAATCCCCTGGGTTCAATTCCCAGAAATACAAATACACACACACACACACACACGGTATTTCTAAGTTGCTGAGGATCTAAGTTGTTGATGCTGGTCTGGGTGAGCCACCACTCCCTAGGTTAGAGTAAGTGCTCACTTAGTGCTATTTTTTTTTTGATGTGGAAATGAAGGCTCAGAGAAATTTGTCACACAGCTAATAAGTATCAAATATCTGACTTCAAAGGCTATGCTTTTCCATGCCTTCCACGTAGAAACTGAAATGATGGGACTCAAAAGGTATTAACCATGTCACCTTGGAGTTTGTATTGGGTAATAGTTCACAGAAAAGTTTTTAGAAAGAAGATTGGTAATGAGCACATATAATATAAGCAGTCAATATTGATAGAAGGTTCTTAATGAAAATAAGAAATTTTATCGAGGTAAAAAAATGTATGAGTAATCTTAAGAAATTATGGCTTCCACATAATATTTATTTATTTATTTATTGTGGTACTGGGGATTGAAAGCAGGGGCATTCTACTTCCAAGCTACACTCCTAGCCCTATTTTTTATTCTTTATTTTTAAACAGGGTCTCACTAAGTTGCAGGGACCTCACTAAGTAGCTGAGGCTGGCCACGAACCTGTGATTCTCCTGTCTCAGCCACCCAAGTACTGAGATTACAAGCATGCACCATCATGCCCAGCTGACTTCCACATAATTTCTAATAAAGTTTTTAAAAAGAAAACATTTTGATTTGTCTTTTAAAATGCTTTATTTTTTTTTTAAATGATTATTTCAATACAAGAATTGGGACCACCAGTATTCATTATGACCTGGGTAGGTACTGGAAGTACTTGGTAGGCAGCAGCAATCTTACTATGTTTTATAAGACATACACTCTTATGCAGGTTGTAATTAAATCTTACACTGTGTTGAGGGGGTGTTTTTGTTGTTATGCTGCAGTGGAGTTGAATTACTTAGCTCTGGTTTTATCCTTTATATCAAATAAATGTTTCATATTATTTCCACATAGGGGAAATAAGGGAGTACTTTCCTTTTTATGTTTCTGTGTTGAAAATTTTCCTCATCAGAAAATGACCAACTCTTTTCTGCTTATTTGTCCTCAATCTTCTTGAGCTAAAGAGAATCTTTTTTCACTAGTACCGTCAATGTTACCATTCATTCATAGCATAACTGTGTGACCATATTTAATACTGAGTTTATTTTATTTTATCTTTTTTTTTGCGGTACTGGGGATTGAACTCAGGGCATTCTACCTCCGAGCTATACCCCCAGCCCTATATTTTTTTTTATTCTTTATTTTGAAACCAAGTCTCACTAAGTTGCGGAGTGCCTCACTAGGTAGCTGAGGCTGGCCGCGAACCCGTCCGGTCTCAGCCTCCTGAATGCTGGGATTACAAGCGTGAGCCACCACGCCCGGCTTAATACTGAGTTTAATGTGTAACACATATTGCTATTGTAGGGTAATACCTGGAACCGTTGTAGTTTCTTACTTGGTCATGAGATTGTTTACTTAAATGTTAGCCTTTCACTTTGTCAAAATTTCCTCATATCAGCCGGGCGTGGTGGCGCACGCTTGTAATCCCAGCATTCGGGAGGCTGAGACCGGAGGATCCGGGTTCGCGGCCAGCCTCAGCTACCTAGTGAGGCACTCCTCAACTTAGTGAGACCCGGTTTCAAAATAAAGAATAAAAAATAGGGCTGGGGTATAGCTCGGAGGTAGAACGCCCCCGAGTTCAATCCCTAGTACCACAAAAAAAAAAAAAAAAAAAAATTTCCTCATATCAAAAGACATTGGAAGGAGGGAATTCCTTTTGGTGTTGGTTTTCTACACAGGAAATACCTATTGCAGTTAAAGTGTATCTTGTAATGTTCATTTTTGTATTTTGAAGAGCTTACAGTTTGAATTATATACATACAGGGAACTTAATTGTGTGATCCATCATGAATTATAAATAGAAGGAGCCATAGTTGTTAAGGAGTTGTTGGCACTATGAAGATTTATTGTCCTATTCAGCTCTTCCTTAAATACTGCAACCATACCCCCACCTTTACTTTCCCTTCTCTCCTTCCTCTGCCAGGATAAGAAAATGATAAAGTCCATGGAGAACATGTCTAAATGATTACATTTCTGAAATCATATGTTTATTCAGGTTCTAACCCTTTGCTATACACAGGCCAACATAAATGCATATGTTACATAAATGAGAAAAAGCTGTATGCTAATGGAGCATGCTTTTAAAAACCCTTAAAAAACACCATTTATACTTGCAAAAAAAAAAAAAAAAGAAAACATACGTAAGTAATAATACTTAACCCAAAGTGTTGTGGTTTAGTAAGAATGTGGGAGGCCAGAGTGCTGAATGAGTTAAGGTTTGCAAAAATAAATAAAAGCTTAAGGATAAGAAGAAGGGCTAGTTTTGGATAATTCAGAGCAAGATCAGTAAGGAGGAAAGAAACCTCTTTGTTGAGATAACATTGAATAATGAGAACTACTCAAGTCCTGCATATCTCTCTCTGTACTGGGGATTGAACCTAGTGGCATTTTGCCTCTGAGCTATACTCCTGACCCCCCCCCCCCCTTTTTATGGTACTGGAGATTGAACCCAGAGTCATTCTACCTCCAGACTATACTCCCAGCCCCATTTTTTATTCTTTATTTTGAAACAGGGTCTCACTAAGTATCTGAGGCTGACCGCCAACCTGCAATCCTCCTGTCT
>PVLC010026961.1:0-22393 GCA_004027655.1 Graphiurus murinus
ACCCAAAACGTTTCTGTTATTCTCCTTCAGGAAATGACTGAAGGAACTAAATGTGTGAAACTCAAAAAACTGATGACTAAGTGGGAACATCCCAACAGCCACAAATATCTCCAAGGTGTAAAGCTGGGGAGGAGAGAAATTTCAAAGATCAGACACGACAAGAGTTGTATGTGAAATGACACTTCCCAGGCCTCCAAATTTTTCCAACATACCAGACACAATGATGATCCATTCTCCTCACACAGATGCCACAAATCCGGCAATGCCAGGCCCGGGCGGGTCGCACCAGCTGGCACTTGGCACACCAGTCTTCCTTCACCTTGGCGGGGCTGCCAGCCAACATCCGGGAGGAGCCTGTCAGGTCCTCCTTCTCCTTCGGTGTGCGGTTGTTGAGGCTGCCCGATATGTCTGCCCCAGGGAAGCCTTTGGTCTTCTCCTGCCCTTTTTTGTTCAGGCCGTCCATTTGGCTGCTGCTTAGGGATTTGTCATTGCTTGCTAGATTGCTGAGGTAGCCTGGATTCTTCTTGGCTCTGTACAAGGCTAAGAGTATCAGAAATAACCCGCAGGTAAGAACAGCCAGCTGAGGGAGCCCCACATGGCCTTTGGGGACCACTTCCCTCAGGAACACATAGTACATGTAGCCCAGTGAGAACAGTCCAAGGCTCAGGAAAAACAGAGTCTGTTCTTTCCTTCTGTGAGTGAGGTAGTAGTACCACAGTGCCAGCACAGGAAGGGAGGTCAAAACCACCACCCCCAGGAGGAAATGCCAGGAAGCCACGTGAAGGAAGATGGGCAGGAGGATGAGTGGAGGAATGATGCTAATATTAACTTTCTTGGCTCCCCTAAGCCAAGGAATTCGGAGGCGATCTGAAATTGTATCCATGATTCTTTCGCAAGTCTCTGGCTGCACTGATTTACACATAAGCCATCTATTCAGAAAGAGCACAAAGAGATGGCACATCATATGAGTTTTCTCAATTAAAAATTACAGAACACTGAATGCCAAATAAAGGGATACATGATAAAAGAACAAAGGCCAAGCATTTTATTTTCTCACTATTAAACAAGTATTTTCTTTTTTTTGGTGGGGGGGGGCACTGGGAATTTAATCCAGAGGTGTTCTACCTCTGAGCTACATCCCCAGCCCTAGTTTATTTTTTATTTTGAAACTGGGTCTCGCTAAATTGCTGAGATTGGCCTTGAACCTGAGATTCTACTGTCTCAGCCTTTCAAGGACTGGGATTACAGGCATGTGTCACCACGCCCAACTACAGTCAACATTATTTCTTAAATACATAGGTATTTAACAGGTATATGCATACACACTCCATATAAGTAATACTTAGACTTGAGTGGCTAAAAAACCCTCAAAATTGCATAATCAAGTTGCACAGACAAAATGAGAATTCAAAAAATATCAAGTAAGTGACAACACAGCAATAATCACCCAAGGAATTATCATGCTCAGACATCACAAGGAATACTGAGAGGAGGGCGGACACTTCTGGGCAGGGTTGCAGTAGAAAAGGGGCATCTATACTTGACCATCATGGCCAGCCAGCACGTATGTAGATGGAGAGAAAGCGAAGCATCCTATTGAAGAGAAATGGGTATGGCACAACCCATCCTGGGCCCAGGGAGTACCTGGGTCTGCAGGAGGAAGAATGGAGAACAGACCAGTATGATTCAAATGACTGACCTTGATGAACACAATGGCATCTGTGGACTTTTTTTGTACACTTAAACTATGCTATTGTCTGAAAGTTTGTATTTCCCCCAATATTCATGTGCTAAAACCTAATTCCTAGCACATTCATATTAAGAGATTGAGCCATCATGCCCTATGGACCTGTAGCCCTGGCTCCTGCTTGGCAGCTAGCATAAAATGGACTATATTTACATTGACTGAAATCTCCAGATCCATAAGTAAATGAACCTTCCTTCCTCTGAGTTGTGTGTGTCTGGTATCTGGATCACAGCCCTGAGAATGCTGACTGAAACACAGTTCAAAGAGATGAAGAAATTAGTGCCAAGAAGTGTGGTGTGCTACAACAGACACCTAAAAACGTGGAAGTACCTTTGGAACTGGGCAACGGACAGAAGCTGGAGGGGTTCTGAAATACACTCTAAAAAAAAGCCTACATTGCTCTGTAAGAGTGATTCTGATGAGGGTTGAAAGAAAGAGAGCTATAGAAAAAGTCTCAATCACCGGGCGTGGTGGTGCACGCTTGTAATCCCAGCATTCGGGAGGCTGAGACCGGAGGATCCGGGTTCGAGGCCAGCCTCAGCTGCTTAGTGAGACACTCCGCAACTTAGTGAGACTCGGTTTCAAAATAAAGAATAAAAACAGGGCTGGGGGTACAGCTCGGAGGTAGAATGCCCCTGAGTTCAATCCCTAGTACCAAAAAAGAAAAAGTCTCAATCTTAAAAACTACCTAAGGGGTCACAAACAGAGTATTGGTAGAAATAAGACCATTCTGATGAGGTCTCAGCAGAAATGAGGAACATGTTACTGGAAATTGGAGAAAAGTGAACTTTGACAAAGTAGTAAAGAACTTGGCTGAACCGTATTTGTGTTCTAGTGTTTTCCAGAAGGTGGAACTCAAGAGGAATGACACTGGACATATAGCAGAAGAAATCTCTAAACCAAGTGTTCAAGGTACTACATGACTTCTCTTGGATACTTAATAAAATCTGAAAAGACTTAAAGACAGAACTTATAATTAAAAGGAAGCAGAACTTAAACATTTGGAAAGTTCTCAGCCTATGTCATAACAAATGAAAAAACATATTTGGGAGAGAAGACTGAAGGTATAGGTAGGAGATCTGCTCTGTGCTATCCATCAAGACAATGGAAGAATGACCCCCAGGGGTCAGAGACGGGGGCTCTACTCCCATCACAAGTCCCAAATGCCAGAGCATTGATGGCAGAAGAATTCCACAGGAAAGGCCCAGCACACTTTTAAGACCTCAAGGCTTGGTGCCCAGTGCCACTTCAAGCCTCTGCTCCCTACATTCTGGTGTGGCATTCCACAGTGGCCCTAGATGTGCCTCTAGTAGGCCAGGGGGCCAGGTGTAGGGTGGGCTGTAGCAACCACCCCTCCCATGGCACTGGTGGTAAATCTTGGTGGCATCCAAGAGGTACCAGCCCTGCAGGTATGTAAAACAGGAGAGCTGCAGAGGCATGAGAGCTTCAAGCCAAAGCAAAGAACTGTCACAAGGGCAGAGCCAAAAGAGAGAGCCTCGAGTAGGGCAACACCCAGTGAAGCCATGGGGGATAGGCCACTGTGGAGAGTCCCTATTGAGGCAATGCCTAGTAGAGCTTTAGGGGCAGGACTGGCCCTGAGACTCCAGACTGTAGAGCCACCAACACGCAACTGCAGCCAGTTGCAACATGCAACTCACTAGAGCTACAGTGTGGGCTGCACCCAGCAAAACCGTGTGGGCAGGAAAACCTAGAGCCTTGGAGGCCAACTTCCATCTCAGTGTGTCTAGAAGGCAGGACACCAAAGATTATTCACGAGGCTTAATGTTGTTTGCCCTGTGGGGCTGGGACCTGTCACTCATTTCTTCTTTACCTATTTCTCATTTTTGGAATGGAAATGTCTATTTCGTGCATGTCTCACTTTGTATTTTGGAAGCACATAACTTGTTTATCTCACAGGTTCATAGCTGAGGGAAAATTTCCTAAAGATGAACTGTGTACCTGTCTTGCCCATATCTGATTTAGATGATGCTAATTAGACTATACTCTTGGACCTACAACTTTTATGTTAATGTTGGAACAAGTGTTTTGAGGCTGTTGAGAGGAAATGAGTATATATTCATGTGAGGAAATGAATTTTAGGGGCCAGGCATGGAATGCTATGGCCTAAATATTTGTGTTCCACCAAAATTCATATGTTGAAGCCTAATCCTCAATGCAACAGTATTAAGAGTTGGGTTAGGTGTCCATCCACAGATGAATAGATAAAATGTGGTTTGTACACACAATGGAATTTTACTCAGTCATAAAAAAAGAACAAAATTATGTCCTTTGCAGAAAAATAGAAGGAGCTAGAGAATTATGCTAAGTGAGATCGTCTCCAGTGGTCAAGGGTTGTATGTTTTCTCTCATATGTGGAAGCTAGAGAGAAAATAGAAAACAAAAGAGACTTCAAATAAATGCCAACCATGGGAGGGGATTGCAGGGGCGGAGGTAGGGAGGGGAAAAAGGAGGACTGAGGAAAGAAACAGTTCAGGCCCTAGGTTCAATTCCCAGCAATGCTACTATTAATACTACTACTAATAATAATGTTATGTCCACATATTAAGATATTACTACTAATCTCATTAATATGTATGGAGAGAGGGGTGGCATAGGATGCAGAAATACACCAAGTGAGGGGTGCATGTATGTTTGTGTCACTTCATAATTACAATGTACCAATCAAACTATATAAAAAGGTGGAGCCTTTAGATGATGATTAGGTCACAGGGCAGAGCCCTTAAAAATGTGTTTAGCGCCCTTACAAAAGAAGCCCACGGGAAGCCATGCATCCCTTCTGCCACATGGAGATGCAGATGCAGTCTATGAGGACTGGGGCCCACACCAGATGCTGTCAGCACCTTGCTCTTAGATTTCTCTGTCTCCAGAATTGTAGCAATACATTTCTGTCATTTATAAATTCCCATTTCCCAGTATTTTGTTATAGCAGCCTAACAGGACTAAGATAGGCTTGTAAGAAAAGGTAGAGTTTTAAGGAAAGAACTTTAATTTTAGATCATTTTGTAAAGTAGGACTAGAGCTTGGAAGTGACTGGTAGATAACCACATGGGAGTCATGCAGAGCAGCAGGGACAGTGGAAAAACTGGAAGCCTATCTCCAGAGGAGAAGGGTATTGAGAGCACAGAGGAGAAAACTCGAGGGAGAGCCCAGGTCTCGAGGGCAATGAGGGAGGAAGAGTTAGCAAAGTTAATGGAAGAGCTGCGGTCTTCAGTAACAGGGGTTATGGAAACAGCATCATGTCTCCATTCATTAGTGCAACATGTTCCATTTTCTCAGTATGGATTTTAGACTAAATCCAAACAAGCTATATTTAAAGATATCTGCAAAAAAAAAAAAAAAAAAAGCCATAGACACTGCCAAGGAAAAATGACGAGAATTATGGAATCTTTAAGAATCAAACTAGACACATGATTACAGTGGTCCCCAGGGAATTCTTTTCATGGCTAGATTAATGCACCAAGCTCTAAGTCAATAATCTGCAGCTGCAATGACTTTTTAAACCAGAAGTAGTTATTACTGAGAAAAGCAAATTTCTGACATCCCTTTTCTTCCCATTATGCTTTCCATAGGGCAATTTTTAAATATATGATTATGCAGAAAATGGATAAAAACCAGTCTATTACTGTTTGATAAGAAAATTTTTCAGTGATGTTAAAAAAATCTTTTTGGATAGTAATTTCTATCACTGAGATAGTGGTGGCGGGAAAAGGCCCAATATGATTAACCGAAATTATTGCTATATACACTGAAAACAGTCAATCAAGGGAGATCCCTGCCTTCTGAAGGCTGGAGCTCGCCCACCCCCAAACAAGGAGCAAAACCAGTTCCAAGAGGAAAATGACCTTTCATCTCCAAGGCCTATTGCGGCCAGGTGTATTCAGTCTCAGCAGTCAGTCTCTAATGAAAGACCACTGAGAATGTTAGAACTTTCTGGAATTCATGTGTGCATTTTAAACTCACAGATGCTGCTGGCTTGCATTTTATTATTTTTATACGATTTAACTCACCCACTATACCTTTATTTGTCCGTACTCTCCGCCCTACCCCCTGCGGCCTCACCATCTTCTCTCTTTAGTGAAAAAATGATAATGTTCTAGTAAAGTGAGCTGGACAGACAATTGTGCATTACTGCGTAATTCATCTTTATAAAATCCTCACACGACATAGACAACAATTCTGTTTTTGATCCCTGGAAATCAAATCGAGAGCAAATTCTAGCGTTCTGGGTGGCATCGCTGAAAAGCATGCCTAAGAGTTCTTAAACTGCTGACCGGTGGGGTCAGCATCAAGAAACGCTCTGTTCTTACCTATCGCACCCATCATCGAGATCTTGACAATCACACAAACAAGCAGCCACGTGGTTCTTCTCCCCATTCCGATCTATGTACTCGCAGCAGCACAGGGGCTCCAATTCCGGCTCCTCGGTTTTCTTCTTCACTGGCTTCATCCTGCCCTTCTGTGTTGTGATGTGCACCTGTCACCCCGAGGCGTAGCCACCCTCAGAAGGTAAAGGTGGAAAGAAACCAACTCACATCTTGTAAACACATCCACGCCTCTCTCCGATGAACGCCAACGCCTGTGTGATCAAAAATGAGAAGAAAGAGGAGGGGTCCCATTTTCATCAGGCTTTTGTGGCTCCGCATGGCCAGGCAGGGGCTCCAGGGCTCTGGAGGCTCGGCGCTGCCTTCACTTCCCCTTCCCGTCCAGGACAGGCACCGTCTGGGCACCAGCCGTTCCCATGACGACGGCGACCACGCGGCCCGGGACAGCCGGGGCGCGGGCGGCTGCGAGCACCTGCAGGTGCAGGCTGGAGGGCCGCACGGTCCCCGCCCCGGGGCTGCGCGCCGCGGAAACTCACCGCCGCCGGGGGAGCGCGGAGCGGCCAGGCGAGCGCCCGCGGGCACCGGTTACGCGCCCCGCTCGGGGGCGCCCGCCGGCCGGGGCACGCCACCTGGCCCCGCCGCAGCCCCGGCGCCGTCCAGCCCCGCGCGGGGCGCGGCTCTCCCGCCCCCGCCAATCGGGAGGACGTGGGCGGGCCTGGAGCGCCGCCCCGCCTGCGGAATGACCTTGGGAGGGAAGTTACCTGCTGTCCCAATGGAGGTGTGGCCGCAGCCCCGGAGGCGGAGACCGTGGGGAGCAGGATCGGCTCCTCCGGGGGCGCAGAGGCGGCCCCGATCTCGACTCTACGGGGCTCCGGGCGTGACAACTGGAGCCTCGGGGACCCCGGCCCCGCTCGGCCGCCCCCTCGCCGCCGCCCACCTGTGCCCACCGGCCCCGCAACCCCGGTGGCCCGCCCGGCCCGGCTCGGCACTCCGCGCGCTTCCGGGTGCCCCGCCCCCGGCCGGGATCCCGCCCGCACGTGCGCCGCCGCCCCGCCTCCCGCCCGACCCGAGGGCAGGCGCCCCGCGGAAGCGCACCTGCACCCCAGCCCTCGGGGCGCGCGCGAGGCGCCCGGACCCAAATCCCAGCCACTCGAGGGGTCCGCCAGCCTCTCCCAGACGCCGGCCGCGGGCGTTTGGGGGGATCCGCACCGCAGAAGGTTGCCCAGGTACCTCCCCCAGATTCGCTGACCTTCCCTTAAAGGCCCACCTCTGCGCCCAGATCTGTTGATTTATCCAACTTGTTCGTCCTCAGGATTGCTGACCAGCAATCTACATTCGACCAGCAGGCCTCTCCCGGACTTATGTTCCAGTAGTCTGCGTATATTACATGAAATTGCTCTAAGATGAGAATCCGCTTTTTTTATTTTTACATAGAATTTTTAAAAGGGTGTAGGCCCGTATATACGGTTTCACTACCTCGGGCTTTCTAGTTTTTTTGTTTTTGTTGTTAAACAGGCTGAGAAGAAATATTACAATTCGGACATTTTAAGGTTTTATTGACACTACATAACATTTCAAATTTTATTGAATTCTGCATAAATATTTAGTCTTCATTTACAAAGAAACTTTGGTAATCTTTGAGGTATGTTATAAAGTACAAGTTTAAAAGAAGCCACAAAAATATTCAGTTCGTCAATTATCATTTTTGTGAATCTAACAGAAAGTTTCAAGTTTATAATCCAGTCACCTCTGCTTACAGCCAGACATACAATAAATCCTTATCAACAAACCCCAGGTAGTTTAATTGGGATTCACCCAGAGAAACCCATTTAACCTCTGATTCACAATACTTTCATTCCCTACAGGTATCCTAAAAATGACTTTAGTAATGCCATGCGGCTCTGGTGACTCTGGAGGAAGAAAGGAAACATTTAAAGGTAACAGTTGTTCAAGCAGTAACAGTATATTATATGTACGTGTGTGTTCCTGTGTTCGTGTTAGTTCCAGAGAAAGACCTCCAGAGGACAAAGCAATAAACTCTTCCTGGAATTTTCCTAACTCCCGGGAAAAAAGTATGATTTCAAATCAGTTCACAAAGTTCTCACTTTCACCAACCATTTGTGTTGAGACATTAATGCCTAGAAACGTTTAAGAAGGAGCCCAAACTTGTTTCTCACAGCTTCAGTCAGTGAAGTTTTATGGGGGGACACATGCCCCAAAAGGATTCATTAAAGAGCTAAAGTTTGCTACTGGCTTATAATTTAACTGAAACAAGCCACAAGTCAGTTTCAACCAAACAGGTCACTTCTACCATGAAAGACTGCTAAGCCAAATCCGAGCTTAGTTCAAGTATGCATTTTATCTGACACTAAATGCGCAGATATTAACACCATCTTCTGGTTTTTAAAACTCAGAGGATGGCTCTTCATTTTGAGTGTTGGTATCCTACATGTTTCACTTTCCTAAATTGACCCTTCTGCGCCATTTGCTACATAAAAAGGCAAGATAATCTCATCTCTGCTACCTCAATAACTATTTCTTTCATGAATATACAACATGGCTGAACGACCCTTAGATAATAATTATCAATGTGTAGAGTCAAAAGGCATGACTACTGAATTTGCATACCAAATAAATGAAGACATTGTAATATTTGCAGGTCACAAACCTAGAAATGCGTGTATGCCTAAGAACTGATCCTTTAAAATTAGCAATAATTTAGAGGCTTCTTAAATTATCTTCTTTAATCTCTTCTGCTTATCCTGTGAAAGCAGTCTTGGACACATACTGATTCTGTGCCAACAGATAAATTTAAAACACCAAACTTCAAACCTCTGTAGAAAAGCGGCTGTACCACTCAATTCAGACGATCTCATTTTCTTTTTGCATCACAGAATTTCAATTCCAGAATATATTTCATGGTTCACTGAAGAAATTCACAGCTTAAATATATGTATAGGAAATGGAAAGATAGATTCTTAAGGCCTTCAGAGAATAATTATCAAATAAATGTTATTAAAAAGAATGTTCATATTAGAAATCCCAAAAATAAGAAAACATGGAAATGTTCCTGTGACAATTAAATTCCTTCATCCTCTGGCTTTCTTCCAGATGTTTCCTTTCAGTTCCAAGTTATCTCTACAATTTTAGTCAATAAGATCACTAGCTTTCAACAGCTACGCCAGTCTTGTTCTTATTTAGTAGATCAAAGGTTTTCTGAAGCATAATGAGGGAGCTCTTCAGCTGCAAATAAAATTAATTTTCAAAATCAGATTAAGTTTCTGATTATTTTATGCTAAAAGTTTACAATTACATTCAATATAATTTTGTTTATACTGATTCCCAAATAAAACACTGAATGTGTTACACTTGATTCTTTAGGGCCTGTGCTGTCAGTGTGATTGCTATGCAGTTCCCATTTGCTAGAGTACTGCACTTCTTCCTACCGGCATACATTCTGCCTTTTAGTTGATCCATTAATCAAATTCACCAAAGTGAAAGGCTTGTTTCCTTACATGGTTTCTGAAGTTGCACTGGTCTCTTCAGTATTCCCTGAACAACTCAAGTTCCACTGCTGGGCCATTCCTTACTGTTGTGTTCATGTTCCTCTTCACATATCTAAAACTTACCTTTGTTCACTTTCCATGTAGTTTTCCCTAATCATCCTGTCTCTAAACTCCCAAAGGATTACCCTTACTGCTTAACACTTTGACATTTGATTTTGTAATTTTTTTCCTGTAATATTTAACAATACACGTGAACATCTGATTTCTTTAATAAAATGGTAAGCATTTTGAGACCAAGAATTATGAGCCGGGCGTGGTGGCGCACGCTTGTAATCCCAGCATTCGGGAGGCTGAGACTGGAGGATCCGGGTTCGCGGCCAGCCTCAGCTCCCTAGTGAGGCACTCCGCAACTTAGTGAGACTCGGTTTCAAAATAAAGAATAAAAAATAGGGTTGGGGGTATAGCTCGGAGGTAGAATGCCCCTGAGTTCAATCCCCAGTACCGAAAAAAAAAAAAAAAAAAAAAAAAAAAAAGAATTATGTCTTATTCTTTGTTGTACACATTCCTTTGTTCATTCAGCAAACATGGTTTTGGTTACCTATTACATACCAGACACTGCTAAGCACTGAGTAAAAAGTGTGAACCAGAATGACTCCTTGCCCTCATGGAGCTTACAGACTAGCAAGAGATGAACTAAAACAATAATCACACATATAAGTATATATGCATATATTTTATTATTGTTTATTTAGAAGTGCTGGGAAATAAACTCAGGACCTCACACATGCTGGGCAAGTGCTCTACCACTAAGCTATATCCCCAGCTCTCTTTTAGTACATTTTTAACTTATCTGACCGGAGGATGATAGTATTGTTTTCTGAAATACGTTCCACTAGAAGGGAATTAAGTGTGGGCTGGGAGGAAAATCGAATTCTGATCTGGACATGATCCACTGAGATACACCTTAGTCATCCAGGTGAAGATGCCAAGTAGGCAAGTGGCCGTATATGTTCAGAGCTCAGGAGGGGGTCAGTGTGAGGGATACAGACCTAAAAGTTGCTGAGGTTTGAATGTGTCTCCCCCCAACTACACATTGAGACTTAATCCCCAGTGCAACATTATTAAGAGGTGCTGCCTTTAGAAGGTTATGAAGTCATGAAGGCTCTTCCCTAAGGAATGGATTAGTGCTTATAAAGAGCTAGAGGAGCCAGGTATGGTAGCTCACATTTGTAATCCCAGTACTTGGGAGGCTGAGACTGGAGGATCCGGGTTCGAGGCCAGCCTCAGCTACTTAGTGAGGCCCTCCACAACTTAGTGAGACCCTGTTTCAAAATAAAGAATAAGAAATAGTAGTGGGGAGGTAGCTCAGAGGTAAATGCCCCTAAGTTTAATCCCCAGTACTGCAATAAATAAATAAATAAATAAATAAATAAATAAATAAATAAATAAATAAGCAAGCTGGAGGAAACAAGCTAGGCCTCCTGTTTGCCTTTCTGTCCTTTCAGTGATGTGTAGACACCTAGATGGCACTGCTTATGAGGAATGGGCCCTCACCAGACTTTGGTCAAAACAAAGAAAATGCTATTGATCTAACCAAAATTATAACTTCACTGAGAATATGGTAGGAATCTGAAATGTCTGAGTGGGCTTGGCAGGTAGGAAAGAAAACCAAATCCTTGCTTACCATAATAGGAAGTCAAAAGATAATGTCTAAAATCAAAAAATTAAGAAGTATTAATACATGCTTATTTATAAATATACAAGTAAAACAAAGAATAAACTCAAGTTGCATACTGTTGTCTTTGGAAAATGGGGGAAAGGGTACTGGGATTGCCATTTTTCTGAACAAACCGTGTAGAACAAGTTAACCATATGAATGAGTGATTTGATGAAAATAAAAATTTTTAAAAGTAAATGGGGCTAGGCGTGGTGGCACAGGCTTGTAATCCCAGTACTTGGGAGGCTGAGACAGGAGAATTGCAGGTTTTCGGCCAGCCTCAGCTACTTAGTGAGGCCCTCCGCAACTTTGTGAGACCCTGTTTCAAAATAAAGAATGAAAAATAAGGGGTATAGCCCAGAGGTAGAATGCACCTGGGTTCAATCCCCAGTACTGAGAAAAAAAAAAGTGAATGGGTTATGAAGGATATAGTAGTAACAGCCAGAGTAGACAACTCCGGAAGAGCCTGTGGAAGGAAGTAGATATAGGTGAGTTTGTTAATGTAGAAGATAATAGAGCAGGGTCATGTGCTGATGGTAAAAGATCCAGTTGAAGCTGGGCATGGTGTGTGCTGATGGAAAAGATCCAGTTGAAGCTGGGCATGGTGGCACACACTTGTAATCCCAGCATTTGGGAGGCTGAGACCAGAGGATCCAGGTTCGAGGCCAGCCTCAGCTACCTAGTGAGGCACTCCGCAACTTAGTGAAACTCGGTTTCAAAATAAAGAATAAAAAAATAGGGCTGGGGTATAGCTCAGAGGTAGAATGCCCCTGAGTTCAATCAATCCCCAGTACTGCAAAAATAAAAAATAAAAAAAGATCCAGTTGATGAGACTGAAAATGGAGAAGCCAGCGGAGTGAAGAAGGGAGTCTCCCACTGCTGCACACTGGAACTTGCCTCCCAGTGCTTCTAAGCCAGAGCAATGCTTCTCATGCTAGCCAAGGAGAGGTCAGGGTGCAAAGATAGGACGGTTCATAGATTTGGCTATAGGAAATGGAGGGAAAATTTCTCTTCTCTCCATAAGGTACAGCCATCAGTTGAAAGCGAGGGGAAAATGAGAGGACGGGAAAAAGTGAGAACCTGGTCTGCTCCTTGCTGTGATAGGAGGAGAACGTTATTAAGGACTGTAGGTGCTGCACAGCTGAAGAGTGCTGAGCTGAAGCAGTAACCTTTAGTGCCCATGTGATATCCTAAGAAATGCTCAGTAATTGAATTTTCTTAAAAAAAAAAAAAACATATGCAAAGATGATGATGAAAGGAAATAAAATATTAACAGTGATTGTGTCTGAATGCTAGAACTGTATGTTTTATTCTCTTCTAATCTCTATTTCTCAGTTTTGAAAAGCAAGCATGTATTGTATACAAAATGGAAATATTGATCTTTATTTCTCCAAGAGAATCCTAAGTTTGGTTCATAGGACCAACTAACTCATATTGATGATACCATATTCAAGAGATAATCCTAATGACAAAGCAAATTACCCCAGTGTTCATTTTAATAGAGACTGGCAAAATAATTGTCACATTTATATAGTTGTACCCTACTAGTAAAAGAAGAGTAAGTGCTCCATGTACTGATACAGAGTGTCTAAAAGATACATGATTAATAGATAAAAGCAAAATAATGAACAGTATATATAGGAGCTACCATTTCTATAAGAAAGTTATTATTAAGCATAAAATTTTATTTAGAAGGATCAATAAAAATAATGAAGTAGATGTATGATCAGGAAGCATCTTCAAAGTCTGTTACTAATTGAAGAAAGAGGGTATCCAACAGTGTGTTTAGTATGTTCCCATTTTGTAAGAAAAATAACAAAAATGACTATATATATATGTATGTTGCAGAAACTTTCTTAAAATAATGGCATAGTAAGTATTTTCTCTTAACAGAGCAACTGATTCATACTGGTATGAAGGTACTAGGTACTGCATACAGAAATTTACCTACCTGTTCAAGCATCACTATGGAATCTCGGAGTACTCCCTTTAAACGATTAGCTTGATCTTTGTTCTTTTGAACATTGTCTGCCCTTGAGACCATATCAGAGGCTAAACTAAAAGAAAAATAATGACATCACAATCAAAGGATTAGCTGCTGATCTTTCATTTCCAGAAATTGTCAGTGCTCCATCAATTGCAAACAAAACACAAAATTACACACAAAAAAACTGAAGCCATTTATGACTACAGGATAGCAGGTTAGCAGGCTCAGATTTCGAAAACTGGAATTATATTTTCTAACTAAAGAATTATTAAAAATAATATGGCGAAAACAGGCTGGAGAGGAGGAAAGAGAAGACTTACTTTAAAGATTTCTCTTCTTGGAGGTGGAGACGGTAAAAGGACTGAGCAGCATATTCTATCTTTGATAGCTTCAGAAACAGTGTCACATTCAATAAAACTAGCAACAGCAAACTAGACAAAACAAATATCTGGTTAATCCAATTTATTCAGACCTCGAGATTATTTTCCAGTTATTTAAATAAATTAGCCCTATTTTATTGTATGAAATAATTACTTTTAACTATTAAGTAGATGTTAAAGAAAAAAATGGAAGGTAACTTGAATAAACCAACTCACAGATTGGAGTTGTCTCTGACATTTCTCCTCTCTGCTAAGAATCCCAGCCAGTATCGATGTATAACCACCAGCTTAGAAGTCTACCAGGTAAGCTTTCAAGATCTATTTTTGGGTACTTTGGCCTAAGCAATTACACACCCATAGTCCTTCATTTCAAAGGGGAAAGGAAGATCAATATGGAGCTGATCTTAGGAGGATCATGACATATCTCTTATTCCCCCAAAAAAGTTACACCACACATACACACACACACACACACACATACACACATACACACATACACACACACACACACATATATACACATTTATCAAAAATTTCCTCTTAGCCGGGCGTGGTGGCGCACGCTTGTAATCCCAGCATTCGGGAGGCTGAGACCGGAGGATCCGGGTTCGCGGCCAGCCTCAGCTACCTAGTGAGGCACTCCGCAACTTAGTGAGACCCGGTTTCAAAATAAAGAATAAAAAAAATAGGGCTGGGGGTATAGCTCGAAGGTAGGATGCCCCTGAGTTCAATCCCCAGTACCGGAAAAAAAAAAAAAAATATATTTCCTCTTGTTTATCTTGGACACAACATCAAATCTCAAATATACATTAATGGTGTCAAATATAAAATGTTACATGCTAAATGAACTTAATATATTGGTTTCCATAGCAGCCTTTCAAGTTAATGGAAGGATATGCCTTAATACACATATAAGTAAATATATAGGTGGCACCATATCCATTCTTTTCTGTTAAGATATTGACATGTCATTAAAAACGTATAATGGAGTTCATGGCATAGTTCAGATAGTTCAGTAGTAGAGTGCTTGCCTAGCATGTACAAGGCCCTGGGTTTGATCCCTGGCACCATCAAAAATACACACACACACACACACACACACACACACACACAATTTACCTTTACCCATTGAGAAAAGGACTTAAGAGAAAAAGAACTTAAGGATAGCAAGAAAATCTATGAAATTATTATGTCATTGAAATTGCATGTAAATCAACATTTCACTATTTGACTATAAATTTTCTGCAAAATAGTACAAAAGAACATTGATAATATTTTCCATTCATAATTGTCATAGCAAACTAATTTAAGCAGAATATGAAAACTTTTTGTAAAACTCAAATAGTTTCTATGTCCTGAAATCTAAAATTAGAAAAATAGTATAAAGCTTCATTGAATCAATTCATCTAAGGGACAGCCTCAAGATTCACATAGAGGAATGAAGATATTAGTACTCTAAATAAAAATGGCAAAGCAGATACCTATAGTGTACCCTGAGATTTAGACTAATTATCCCAGTATTTCTCACCAGGTGATGCTCAGATCATTTGTATCAGAATAACCTGGGGTTTGTGCTTTAGAATACTGATTCCTGATCCCTACTCAAGGCCTAATGAATCAGTCTCTGGGGTTGGGACAAAAAAATCTGCATTTTAGCAAATTCCCCAACAGATTCTTATGCATAGCAAAAGATGAGAACCACTGACTTAATCAAATAGAGCAAAATAGTATTTTATCAGCATGCATTTATAAATATCCTCTTTAAGTTTTTAGAACTTAGCATAAAACCTTTGATAGTAGAGATATCAGATTGGTTAAAAAAATTGTTTTTGAATTGCATACTTTGTACTTCCTCAAATTTAACAAGTCTGAAAGTCATGTAAAAAACTATCAGACTGAAACTTATAAAATTGCTGCTGTTTTTGTAGGTTTGCATTGGTCAAATAGTAGTAATTTCTACCCAGTGATACACAAATGCATTTAAATTATTTTGGAACTAGTTAAAAGTAAGTGATACAAGCAAAATAAGCATTCACAACAAATACTTACAAAATACTCATCACTACAATAAGAATTGTGTTACAGCTGTCCACTTCCTTTTTCTTTCCTGAAGATCACAAGAAAAAGACAGTGTTAGAGTGAAGAATGTGGTACAACTGATAAAAATTCAATATTCAGCCAGACATGGTGGTGCATGCTTGTAATCCCAGTATTTGGGAGGCTGAGACAGAAAGATTGTGAGTTCTCGGCCAGCCTCAGCAACTTAGTGAGACCCTGTTTCAAAATAAAAAAAAAATAAAAGAGGGCTGGGGGTATAGCTCAGAGGTAGAATGCCTCTTGGTTCAATTCTCTAGTACCACGGAAAAAACAGTAATTTTATATTCATTTGAGAGCTGCAAAATTTAGTGAGACCGTTTCAAAATAAAGAATAAAAAATAAGACTGGCAGTATACACATACACACACACACACACACACACACACACACACACACACACATAAAGAGAGAGAGAGAGAGGAAAAAGAGTGAATTGTCCACATTTTTTTGACTTCTTATATCCTGAGAAATGTGAAAAATATGAAACAAATCTACAAAGGGAAAACCTACAGCAATTTTTCAATTTTTGTATACTACAAATTAGTTTACTCTAAAATGAAGCAAATATAGCATTCATGATGGTAAATAATATTTGAGCTGGGTTTATGTGCAGGGCTTGTCTCCTTTAAAAAAAATCCTTACCTAATCACTTATTCACTAAACTTTTAAATTCCAAAATTAAAGAGCCATCAATCTTAAACAGTGGGTAAACATAGTCAAACTAAGAGGCCTAAAGAGGATTTGATCATGTAGAGAATGGGAAAGTATGGCAGTTTTTTAGCACTAAGAGGGAAGGAATAACAGTTTGTAGAAGCAAGATGTCTTCAAAATTGAGAGCGAGAATAATAAAAGTCAGTTCCATCTTTGGAACTTTCCTAGGCTCCCTGACAGGACATAGAGCAGTACGTAGATGCTAGGCAGGAAATCAAGGAGCAAAACAGTCCAGAAGCCAGGAGCCTGGTGATTCTGTGGGACTGTGGCCTGCTTGGAGAACATGCAGTAGGAAGGGGCAGCCCTGAGGAAGCTCCAGCCAACTGCTGCTATGAAGGGCTGTCAGATCTGAGTTTTTACATAAAAATGTCCAATTTTTAAAATGCTGTGTGGGCCAAATAAAATACTACCATTGGCCAAATGCCTGCCATTTTGCAACTGCTCTTTTATGCATATATATTAGTTTTCTTTGAGGAACATTATCAAAAAGGAAGGAAGGAGAAAGGCAGATCTCCTAACTGACATATAGATGAAAGGCCCTCCCCTCTGCATCCTATATCTAAGCTACAGTCTTACTCCTGTTTACCAGTGACAGATACCTGCAGTATCCCCTTTTGCCTCCAAGCCCATATCTCCAGAAGAATGCTGAGAAGAAAGCTTAGGAACTATTTCTGCCGTTCGGTTGAATGTTCTCCTTCTCCTTCGTAGGCCGCTGAGTTTTACAGGGTCTTCAATGGACTGATTTAACACAGTTTCTTCCACTAACAAATCTGATTCTAAGAAGGGAGGGAGGGGATAAAGAAAAGAAAGACTCTTTAGATATGGGGGAAACTTCTCAACTATAAGATAAAGAGTTTTGTTTGTCGTTTAGTTTTGATAACTTTTTTAAACTATTCCTTAGGTTCTTATGGCTTAGATTCAAACTTTACTCTTAATGAAAAGCTTTAAAGAGTGCAATGACCCCATAATGAGGTTTCATTATTCTAGGAAGAATATGTATTAATAAATGATGGGATCATCAGTGCCACTTTGCCATGTGCGATATTAAATATTAACGTAATGGTTTCAGTTTATGGAAACAACAGGCTGCCCACTTACATGGTATCATTAAAAAGATTTCCAAGATAGGCTGTGGTACTTGTCAACCTCAAGGAAGGAGTGGCATATAATAGTTCTAATTTTCAATGAGGGTTTTCAAGAAAGGAAACACTAGTAAAGAAAATCTGCAAACAACCTGAAAACCTCACTTTTGTCATTTTATTTCAACCTTTGCCTTTACCCGATATTTTTATTAGAAGCTCATTAATTGATGGATGAACTAATTTTTAAGTTTCATTTTCTCTGCTTCTGATGAGGAACTTAATAATAAAATAGCCAATGGGAGAAAGATGAGAAAAATAATCAACAAACTAAATGATAAAGCCTTAAATTACCCTGACCTGACTGACTTCCAGCTTTTTCTCAACTAAAATTATGTTCACATAGGTATATGTTAAAACAAAATCCAAACAGAACAGCTGTATCACTTCCCCCAGTCAGCTCCGAGGACCCACCTCTCCCAAATCTATGCATGTACGTAACACCATTGCTAAGTGGGCTTGCTTAAGCCCAGGAAAGCTGCATCCAAGGGAGGCGTGGACCCGAAGACTGTCCAATCTTAGAGAGCACAAGGGTACATCTATCACCTGGTCATGCAACCCTCACGATAGTTTCTTTGGCTCCTTGCAGAGGCCAGGAGTTTGACAGCTCTTCACTGTATGATCTTAGAAGAGCCATATATCCATGCCATGTTTCAATTTCCTCTCTAGTAAGATGGAAAACATAATCATGCCTACTTCACAGGACTGTCATGAGTATGAAGTGAGTTAATATTTATAAAGCACATATATTTTATTACATGTCTGACATATAATAAGCATAATATAAGTGTGTATTAGACCAATGAGAGTTGACAGTTTTGAAATCCCACAATTAGTAGAGCAGGTGACGGAGCAGCAACCACTTGAGCAAGAATCATTCCCACTATCACCCACCAGACTCCCACTATGAATCCAAGTAAATAATCCATCTATTTTGTTAATAAATGCTATCTTTACAAAAATAGGTACATAAAAATTTTACAAACCAAGCTGTTTAAAATAGTTCTCCAATGAACTCCAGGAATTCTTCTCAATTAAAGATTTGATAAGGCCCCATGGTTGTTTTCTGTATTTCAAATCAGTGGAAACTCTAATCAGATAAAAGGAAAGAAGAGTATTTATTTAAGGGAATACTTTAGTTATGTTAATATTGCAATTAAATGAAAGATTATATTCAGTGGAAAGTCAAAAGGATTCAAAGTCATTAAGATTATAGAAGAAAATTTGTTCACTAATAATGACTTCTTAAAAAAAAAAAAAAAACTACTGTAAGCTGCTAACAATTTCATTAGATTTTCCTTTTATGTACTTGCCATTTTATTTCTTTCCTGTCTCTAGTACTGAATTTTGCTTACCTAAATAGCAATCATGGCTTCAAATAAATGCTAAGTTTTCTAAATGCCTTGTATTAAAAAAATCTCTAGTGGCCACATATTTGTTAAAAGTAACTACATGAACTAGGAATAGACCATGCATATGATGGCCCATCACTCTTCAATGCACCAGTACCCCTCAGTCCTACTGTGCAGTTATGGTTCACCCTGTAGTCCCTGGAACTCTCAGCCTCCTCACCCTAAACACGGTCATGTGGCTAGTTCAGGCCAAGAGACTGTGAGCACAATTCCATCTTTCTCTTCCAGTGGCAACTGTCATGACACTTATTTTGGATTAAGTAGCTCCAGAATGTCAATGCCTTCTTCAATTGGAGTCTTGGGTAAGAAGCCCCACCCCTCTTCTGACCGTTGAACATGTAATTTAAGGAAGAAAGAAAGGCTTGTTGTATAAAGCTAAGAATCCAGGGCCAATATGTTACCAGACCATAATCTAGCCTACTCTGACTAACACACTCATTTTCAAGAGCTCACCTTAGCCTGCATTTCTGTTTTGAAGATCGGATGATACAGTATCTGTTCAGGGTATAGAAGTGATCATGGTAAGGGACGTCATGTGTCAGTACTTCTGAGTCTACTAAATAATATTGTGCTTCCCGACTTTCTTTATATAGTGTCTGCCAAAATAAGATTTTAAAATGTTTTCATGTACATTTTTTTATTGGTGCTATGTAATCATACATCTTAATGAGGTACAAGCTAGTAGAGGCATACATACACACAGCACTCATTTAACCCTTCCCCAATTCCCGCCCCATTCTCTCCCCTCTCCCTCCTTCTCATGTTCAGCTTAGTGATTGACTTTGGTATGTTTGTGAATGTACTCCACTCTGAGAGAGTGCCATGCTGGTGTTGGAGGAGGCACACTGTATAGCTAACATTCAGTTCTGAAAATTCAGTCTCCTCCCCATCTAGTCATTTGGTCCTACCCCTTGGCATGATCCTGTAAAGTCAGGTTTTAGAAGTGTTCTTTTTTAAATATCTTATTATAAAAAATTATAAACATAGACAAGAATAGAAATGAAGCATAATGAACCCTCTCAAGCTCATCAACCAACCTTAGTAACAGTAACTGATGCCCACTTTTGTTTCATCTGGGTTCTACCCCACATTCCCTCCCTCTACCACCATGCCCTACCTGGCTAGATTAGTTTAAAAGGAAATCCAGGCATTAAGATCATTTTACCCATATATATTTCAGTATATCTCTTTAAAAATTCCTCAGGATATGTCTTTAAAAATAAATGCTATATTGTTTAAAACACAGCTATGATGCCATTATTATATATAACAAATTAATAACTTCTCAAATCTCAATAAATACCTTTTTAACAGGTGGTTTGTTTGATTAGGATTGGATTGATATGGTATAATGCCTCAGAAGTCTCTTTTAACTTATTACAATTTGTCCTCCCTTTCTTTTTCTTGACATTTATTTGTTGAAATTGTCTGGTAAATCGGTGACTATGACAGGCATCTTCTCTCCTGCCACACGCACAATTGTTTTGGAACCCTGACAGACAGACGTACCTGCTTTTCAGTGGCAGTGGTGCATTTTCCAGTAAGTGCATTATTAAGGACTATAGTGTAGGTCATAGTTCTCAGTTGATCACCTCCGGATTCTATGGTCCATGGGGTAGATACGACATCTAACCACAGCAAACATAAAACAAGTTAGTCCTAGAAATTTGAAAATGTATGACTTTGAATGGAATCAAAGCTTTAGATTGATTTTGTGGGGCTGGGGATCAAACCCAGGACCTCACACGTGCTAGACAAGTGTTCTACCACTGGGATATACCCTCAGCCCTAAATTTTCACTTTGCTCAGTCTTGACCCCTTATAACTGTGTATATTTAACATTAAAGAAAAGAGAGATTAGCCGGGCACAGGTAATCCCAGCTACTTGGGAGGCTGAGGCAGGAGATCACAAGTTCAAGGCCAGCCTGGGCAACTTAGCAGGATTCTATCTCAAATAAATAATAAAAAGAGCTGGGGGTATAGCTCAGTAGTGGAGTGCCTGTGACCAACCCCCAGTACAGACAGACAGATTAAACATTACACACTCTTTTTGTATGTGGCATACACATCTCTGATCCACTTATCCTAAACTGCTTTCTATTAATGTACTCTTTCTTTTTTAAAAGACAAAATTAAAAGTTGGTTCATCTGTAGGCTTTTTTGGGATGGTGCATCATAGTTATACATCACAGTGAGGTCCAGTGTGATAGAAACCAACATGCACACAGGGCTCAGTGTGTTTCCCTTCAGATCCCCGTATATAATAGTGAGGTTGGTAGTGACACCTTCACACGGGGGCACAGCAAATTGTTTCTATCCACTCTTCCACTATTCTACTCGTCACTCTTCTCAATTATCTAAAGTCCTATTTTTGTTTCCTATTTTACTCTAGCTTCTTTTTAAAGTCCTCATTACTTACAGAGAAGTAATAGAAACAGCCTTATCAAATAGGGGCAGAACAATACTTCAGCACACTATCACTGAGGATAAAACTTTGAAAAGCATTGGTCATTATACAGCAATATGACCTTGATATCCACTTGTGAAGAAATCATGTCAATGGCATGAGAAATCATGAGTATTAGTGGCTTGTCTGCCAAAATCTTTAATCAAGATAAGGCGATAGAATATAAGTGATATATTCTATGTAACCTTTTATTAGCAAGGCTACAGGATCATTTATATTTTGGGGCAGCATCTTGGTCAAAGTTCTCTTTCCTTTGCTTAGGAACAACACAATGAGTAAAAACACACTTTGAACAGAAATAAAGTTTTAGAACACAGCACCATACAATGACGGTCATAATTTGTTAAGTATAGATAAAAGCATTAGGAACTCTCTTCAAAGACTTGACTAAATCACCTAATGCCATTAGCACAAATGACTTTAGGCAATTACTCAGTATCTGTGGCTGCTATTCAACAACATCCTAAACTATAGGAGCCTTTATCTAACACATTACCCATCTTCAAAGGAAGGAAGTCGTGCTTTATGATTGAGCCAATTTTACTCAACTTCTTTTATACAGCTAGACCTAGGGACTTAATGAGAGCTCTTGAAGCTGTATTTTAAGTGTGTCACAAAATTTCACAACTAAATAAAAAAAGGCCCCATCACAAACCATGAAATTTATCATCCAGGATTTGGCATAAATATTATTTATTTACTGTATGTGAAAGAAGATATACAATTAAGGTTAAAATGCTTTTTGAGAAGATTACTTTGGTCATATGTCAGCCTGTTTCACAAAAATGATGAAAACAATCCATTGTTAATCAGAAAGAAAATTAAAAGATATCACTGAATTCTGTTGTTAAAACTGCATACTAAATCCGGGTGTGGTGGCACACCCT
>PVLC010026962.1:0-22268 GCA_004027655.1 Graphiurus murinus
TTTTTTTTTTTTTTTTATTCTTTATTTTGAAACAGTCTCACTAAGTTGCGGAGTGCCTCACTAGGTAGCTGAGGCTGGCCTCGAACCCGGAACCTCTAGTCTCAGCCTCCCGAATGCTGGGATTACAAGCGTGCGCCACCACGCCCGGCTCAGTCAGTGTTTTCTGAGCCTCTGCAGAGTCATCATGAGCCAGGGTCTATTGCCCCCAGGGGAATGAAGAATCCAGAGTTTAAAGATACATGAAGGGCCAGTAAGAACTGGTGTGGAAAGACTGGAGAAAGGAGACCAGGGTTACTAGGTCACGGATTCCATTACTGAAGAATGTACGACCAGAAGGGGGAAGTGTACAGATTATTGAAATTCACAAATCAAGGTGGCTTGCATAGATTTTGAAAGAGAGCAGCTGCCTTAACTATTTTTATCTTATAAGTGCCTTTTTTTGGTTTTGTCTGCATTGCCATTTTTGATTCAACTTTAGAAAATAATGTTTAACTTAAATTTATTAACTTGACTAAGACTTTGATGGAGCTGCCCATTTTGATTTTATTTTCCAGCAAGAGAGAAGTGTTAACTTTGTCCGTTTCTTTAATCTAGATTCTTTTCCTTCTTTTTGTGGCACTGGGGATTGAACCCAGGGGCGTTCTACCTCTGAGCCATACCCCCAGCCCTATTTTATTTTTTATTTTGAAACCAGGTCTCACTAGGTTGCTGAAAGCCTCACTATGTTGCTGAGGCTGGCCTTGAACCTGTAATCCTCTTGTCTCAACCTCCCAAGAACTGGGATGACAAGTGTACACCACCACGCCCAGCTTAGATTCTTTTTCTGAAGTTTAAGAAAAAAAAGTGGTGAGCTGAGGCTATAGCTCAGTGGTAGAACACTTGCCTAGCATGTATTATAGCAAGAACCTTGGGTTCTTGGTAACTAAATTTAGTTATCATTAATAGGAGAACTCTGACAAACACCATAAACACAAAATGCCTCTCCCTGGAGTAGCACTGGCAATCGAGAGGTTTGCTTGGATAGATGAGCAGTTGATGGGCAGGTGTTTGTTGAAACCCCCAGTTTTCTCCCTGAGCTGAAAGAAGTGACCTTTGTACATGTTTGGTACAGGTTGTAGGCTGAACTTGAACATGCCTTCTGAAAACGATTCTCTTAGATATTCAACATTTGAATTCAACCAGAGGGAAATAAAATTCCATTTTGAATTGATGAGAGAGGAATATCTTTACATTTTCTGTCATAACACCATAGGAACCAGGTTGATTTTTGCCTGGCTAAAATACTCTTAAAAGAAACCTTAGCCGGGCATGGTGGGGCATGCTTGTAATCCCAGTACTTGGGAGGCTGAGATAGGAGGATCTGGGTTCGTGGTCAACCTCAGCTACTCAGTGAGGCCCTCCGCAACTTAGTGAGACCCTGTTTCTAAATAAAGAATAGGACTGAAGGTGTAGTTTGGAGGTAGAATGCTCCTGGGTTCAATCCCCAGTACTGCTCCCCACTCCCCCAAAAAAGAAACCTTGCTGGGCATGGTGATGCACGCTTGTATTCCTAGTACTTGGGAAGTTGAGACAAGAGGTCACAGGTTTGAGGACACTTAATGAGACCCTCAGCAACTTAATGAGACCCTGTTTCAAAATAAAAAATAAGATAGGAATGAGAATATAGCCCAGAGACAGAATGCCCCTGGGTTCAATCCATAGTATCTGCCCCTGCCACACACACAAAGAAAAAAACCATTTATTCATTTATCTATTTATTTTTCCTTTATTTTTATTTATTCATTTATGGTACTAGGGGTTGAACCTAGGGGCATTTTACCTCAAGTCTTCACCCCAGCCATTTTTAATTTTCTAAATGATCTCACCAAGTTGCTGAGGTGCTCACTAAGTTGTTGATGCTGGCCTCAAACTTGTGATCCTCCTGTCTCAGCCTCCCAAATATGGGATTACAGACATGTACCCCTACACCCAGCAAGAAATCTATTAATTTATGTCTAAGCAATGAAATCAATGTTCCCACGTAGTTCTTGTCAGAGTTAAATATGAGCTAAGATCTGCTTGTTTAAAACACAAATTCTTTTACATGTAGCTTAGGATTGCTTTAGGAAGTAAATATGATTTATAGCTGAAATGCTATCTTAAACATTCTTTAGAGCATGGACTTTTCTGTCTCAAATGCTGGAATGATTATTTTGGAGCTATTCCCCCCAAATCTGTTAAAATTTAAAGTGCATGAATGCCAGTAGGCATTTGCCAAATATTGCGATGGGACATTTAGCACTAGCAAGATTTCTGCACAATTTGCTGGGGAAAAAAAAGTGAAGATTTTGATAATTTGTATGGCTTCTTTTCATAGCAGACTGGGACGTATTTGTGTGAAATGACTACAACTAAGTAACACCTTACATTTGCTGAAGACAGATGTTGGATTCTGGAGCAGAATCTAGATCAAATCACACTTGGTCAAGAGTTATTTTTAGACCTGAATGAGTCAACACAGCATTTGCCAGAAATAATGTTATTGATTGACTTGGGATTGGCTAATAGAAGAAAGGAGAAACTGGGCTGGCCCCTGACGTTATGTCTCGTGTGCAGACAAAAGAAGTGACTTTCTATGAAAACTGGTGGTAAGGGAACTCTTTGTCAGTGGCTGCCTTGTTGGTTTACTAAAGGGGGTGAAGTTCCTACCTTTAAACTCATGTCCTTTGGGAAAGATATTCATTTTTTTTGTAGTATGGATTGAACTCAGGGGCATGCTACCTCTGAGCTATATACACTCCCCATCCCCCTCCTCTTTTTTTAGTTTAAAACAGGGTCTCACTAAGTTGCTGAGGGTCTCACTAAGTTGTTGAGGTTGGTGTCCTCCAACCTAGGATCCTCCTGTCTCAGCCTCCTAAGTACTGAGATTACAGATGTGCACCACCATGCCTGCCTTGGGGAAGATATTATTAAAAAATACGAAAGAGCCCTGTAGAGGGTGATATGTTAACCCAGCTTTCCCCTAAGCCTGTTCAATGAAACATTAATTTAGTATGGTTTGATAGGTATTAGGTAAAGAAGGATAAACAGGTTTGTATATTGCAAAACTTGTCAAATCTCTTAATATGTCAAGAAAGGCACATTTCAAATTTCCAAGTTGGATGTATACAATACAGTATTTTCCAATTTTCTTTCACAATGGAATGCCTCCCCCTTTTTGTGGAACTGGATTGAACAAAGAGGTATTCTACCCCTGAGCTACACCCCCAGCCCTGTTTTATTTTTTATTTTGAAACAAGATCTCATTAAGTTGCTGAGGGCCTCGCTAAATTCCTGAGACTGGGCTTTGAACCTGCGATGCTCCTGCCTCAGCTTCCTAAGTATTAGAATTACAGGTGTGAGTCACCACACCTGGCTCAGAATCCCCCTGTGAAAAAAGAAGCTTATCTTGAAACTAGTGTTATTATATCTTGAGAATATAGCATTAGGCCTTTGTCATTCATTATTGTATCATTAAGGATTCATTTGGCAATTCTCTAGCGGAGAGCTGAGCCTCCAATGGGAGGTTCTACAGGAGGTACAGAAGAAGCATGTATTTTGCTTTTTTTTTTTTTTTTTTTTTTGTCTATAAACAGCTAGCCCAGTGATTTATGTGGAGTAGGCGCCAAGGCATGCTTGTTAATTGAGAGCATGAAGCTGAGGAGAAGAGGCATAAGGCAATTTTGATTGGAAAGATTAAAGCTCGACCAGTGCATTCCAATTCTTTTCTCGTTAAGCAGCTTTTTGTTTTCAATTCCTGCTTACCTTTCCCTCTGTCTATAAAATGGGTACATTTTAAAACTCATACCTTACAGGATTGCTGGGAGGCCAAAGTAGTGTAGTATATAGAAAACAATCTGATGGAGTTGTTTGCAGCTGACTATTAAGAAGATGGGCTGGTTTGTACCAACTCTACTTGAGTTGCTCTGAAAAGCGCGCTCTGTTGGCTTTGCGCTGGAGTCGGTGCCGTTGGCACAAGGCACTTGCTCATCTCTCTCTTTCTCTCTCTTTTTTTGGTACTGGGAATTGAACCCAGGGACATTCTACCTCTGAGCTATACCCCTAGCCCTTTTTATGTTTTATTTTGAAACAGGGTGTCACTAAGTTGCTGAGGGTCTCATTAAGTTGACCAGGCTGCCCTTGAACCCGTGATCCTCCTATCTCAGTCTCCCAAGTCCTGGGATCACAGGAACTCGCCACTATGCCGGGCAGCACCTGTTCCCCTCTTGCACAGGGCTGGTCAGCAGCCCTGAGACACTTCTTCCCTGTCAGCACTGTCGTCTTGTCCACCGATATTTGCCTTTTATTGCTTTTTAGAATGTGGGGCATTCTTGCTTTTCATCAGTTTGACATTCTCTTTTGCTTCACTCGATAGGAATGCAATGTTCATCATAACTTGAGAATGTCTTTATGGTTATTTCTTTAGGGAGTTAAATAAATCTAGGACGGTTCCAACATTTTCATTGGCTATCTAACTTATTTTCCTGAAGAATTTATGGTGAAACTGCTTAGGCCCTGACTTAACTTTTAGTCTGAGCAGAAGAAAAAGATCTGTGTGTGTGTGTGTGTGTGTGTGTGTGTGTGTGTGTGTGTGTGTGTGTGTGTGTGTTAGTTACCGGGGATGGAACCCAGGGGCATTCTGCCTCCAGGCTACACCCTCAGATCTGCTTTATTTTTTATTTGGAAACAGAGTTTCACTGAGTTGCTAAGTCTGGCTTCCAAACTGCAATCCTCCTGTCTCGTCCTCCCAAGTACTGGGATTACAAGTGTGTACCACCACGCCGGGCTTGAAAAAGATCTTCAGAACCTCCTTTCTTACTCTTCCCTGACTTTCTGACCTCCACTGGAGTTCTTTCTTTATGTTCCCACAGTTCTTTGGAGAGCTATAATGTAGAGATTTACAGTGTAGACTTCGATGTAAGGGACTCGACTTCAAATTCAGATTCTTATTTTCAACTGAGTGCTCTTGGGCAAGCGTAAGTCCTAAATATATCATACATGGAATGACAATAATGCAATAATTAAATGAGGTGTTAAATATAAAGTTCTTAATTAGACATGTGGCAATAATTACAACTACCTCTGTTATGGTACTTTCCATTGTTGGACTGTGTTCCTTCAGTAAACTATGATCTTGTGCTCAGGATTTTTTTTTTTTTTTTTTTTTTACTAGGAATTGAATTCAGGGGCATTTTGCTTCTGAGTTACGCTACCAGCCCTATTTTATTTTTATTTATTTTTTGGTATTGGGGATTGAGCATAGGGGCATTTTACCTGAGCTACACTCTAGCCTTATTTTATTTCTTATTTTGAAACAGGGTCTCACCAAGTTGCTGAGGCTATCCTCAAGCCTGTTATTCTCCTGTCTCAGCCTCCCAAGTACTGGGATTACAAGCATGCGCCACCATGCTTGGTTTATTTTTTATTTTGAAACAGGGTCTCACTAAGTTGCAGAGAGCCTAACTACCCACGATCCTTCCTGTCTCAGCCTCCCAAGCACTGGGATTACAGGCATGAGCCACCACACCCAGCTTCAGGGGTTGTATTTTGTTTACATCTTTATCCCAGATGTCATACCATGTTTAGGACATAGGTGTCACTCAGTGAATAAGGATAGCATGACCTATTTTAGCTAAGCACACTTTCTCAAAGAGGCAAAAATGCCCATCAGAAAACAAAGCCAGGGCAAAGGTCAAGGTCAACATTGTGCATGTGAGCATGCCAGCAACAGGATAACAGAAAAGGGTCCAAATGCTATTTCCCCTCGGTGTATACTTGTATCTTACTGTGTTGAATCCAGTTTTGCATACTGGAGAAATCCACCAACGGTCTTTGCAGGTCCCAGTGATGTCCCTGCTGTGTTTGCTGTCTGCTGTAGCTTGGCTTCCTCTCTCCTTCAGACAATTTTAGAAAGTTGAATGCCTTCTTAAGGGCCAAATAAAAGTTTTAAAGATAATCAGTGAAAATTTATTTGGTAAAATTTTGACCTTTAAAAAAATCTGCCCGAGCCCCCGATGTTGTACACTAAGACCTGCATGCTTGTTTTTTTTTAAACAACAAAGTCATGCATCTCCAGGTTTTAATTTTTCATTTCCTCCTGAAATGGTGTTCAAATTGTGCACTCGAAAATGTCACAGAGGAGGAAGTTTGAAAGCTAACGGATGGGCCAAATGATCTTTAATTCAAAACATGCCCAAATGCCTATTATTGCTGAAAGTGCCACGAGTCCATTGCTCTGGGAAAGTTTCTTTCTTTTAAAATTTGTGATTCTATGTTTTGTAAGTGATCCGACAGCCAGTTCTTTCTAGTAGAATGTGGCCAAAGAGAAGAACTTATGTACATTTCTAATACTTTTTATCATTTTCAGATGACTTGCCTACATCTTAAACTGTGCCCAAATAAGTAATATTTGGCTGGGTGCAGGAATAGTTGGCACCATAATACTTTGGAGGCCGAGACAGGAGGATCACAGGTTGGCGGCCAGCTCAGCAACTTAATGAGACCCTGTTTCAAACTAAAAAATAAAATAGGGCTGAGGGTGTAGCTCAGAAACAGAAAGCCCCTGGTAAAGTGTCACATGTAGAGTATTATGAGCTAACTCTTAAGCAAAAATAAATGAGTTAATTATGACAACATATCCTGGAACGACTTTCCACTGCTAGCAAATATTTTGCTTTTTACCGAAATCCGTTTAACTGTAAAGTCACTCCTAAGAATCATATCAAAGTCAATCACTAAGCAGAACATGGGAAGGAAGGAGGGATGAGGGAATGGGTTGGGAATTGGGGAAGGGTTAAATGAGTGCTGTGTGCATATATGCCTTTACCAGCTTGTACCTCATTAAGATATATGATTACAATGCACTAACAATAAAAATAAAAAAGAGTCATAGTTCTCTAGCAATAATAAAACAGCTCTCATCTTAGGACATTTGGTTTCAAACAAAGGCTGATTATTTTAAAAACGGATATACATTGTTGATTTTTTTCTTTTTTCTTTCTTTTTTTTTTTTTTTTGCAGTACTGGGGATTGAACTCAGGGGCATTCTACCTCCAAGCTATACCCCCAGTCCTATTTTTTTATTCTTTGTTTTGAAACAGGTTCTCACTAAGTTGCAGAATGCCTCACTAGGTAGTTGAGGCTGGCCGAGAACACTGATCCTCCAGTCTCAGCCTCCCAAATGATGGGATTACAAGTGTGCGCCACCACACTGGCACTTTCTTGATTTTTTTGAATGAGCCTAAATAAAACTTTTAACTTAAATTGAAGTTGCTAAAAAAATCTTTGCTGTGGTTGTGCATATCACAATATTTGGGAGAAACAACAATGATCTCATTTATTTGCTCCTCAGGCAACCCTTTAGATGTTCAGAAAGTTATGCTTTCTGATTGGACCTATCCAATTTCTCTACAATATCATGTAACATATTTATTATTTTTTTATGGTACTGGTGATCCAGGGACGTTCTACCTCTAAGTCACACCCCCAGTGATTTGTTTTATTATTTTGAAACATGGTCTTGCTACGTTGCTGAGAGTCTTGCTACTTTGCTGAGGCTGCCCTTAAATGAATCTGCAATCCTCCTGTCTCAGCCTCCCAAGTGTTGGGATTCCAGGTGTGCACCACCATGCCGGGCTCATCTATCATATTTATTTATTTATTTATTTATTTATTTATTTATTTATTTATTTATTTATTTATTTTTGTGGTACCCGGGCTACACTCCTAGTCCTATTTTTTATTCTTTATTTTGAAACAGAGTCTCACTAAGTTGCAGAGGGCCTCACTACTAAGTAGCTGAGGCTGGCCGCAAACCCGGATCCTCCGGTCTCAGCCTGCCAAGTACTGGGATTACCAGTGTGCACCACCACACCCGGCTTTCATCTATCATATATATATATATATATTTTTTTTTTTTGCGGTGCTGGAGATTGAACTCAGGGGCATTCTACCTCCGAGCTACATCCCCCAGCCCTATTTTTTATTCTTTATTTTGAAACCGAGTCTCACTAAGTTGCAGAGTGCCTCACTAGGTAGCTGAGGCTGGCCGCGAACCCAGATCCTCCGGTCTCAGCCTGCCCAGTACTGGGATTACAAGTGTGCACCACCACGCCCAGCTGCTCATCTATCATATTTAAACCCAGGAAATTTTCCCTTCACTTTGCAGCTGCTATTCCCTGCCTTTGTGTAATATTCTTCCAAGAAATATTTTATAGCTAGAGCTAAGTTCAACAACTTATCCAAAGCAACCTTTTACAGTAGCCATTATTAAATATTGCTATGCAGCATTCTACTGAAATCAAAGTTCAAATATGAAATGAAAATGTAGGTCTTTGTTAATATGAGTAAGACTTTCAACTTTATTTAGGGAATATTTAGTGAATATCCACTCTACCCATGTCATTTTATTTCTTCTGCCCTTTGAGCGAATGCCTTTGCTTTTCTTGAGGTGTTATTTCATTTCTTGTTTTGGAGTCACTATTTCACAGTGCATGAAATTGGTTTGCATTCTGTCTGACCGGTGGCCACATTACTTGATTCTGCAAAATGTGTGCTGCGTGTAGATACAAGGGTGAAAGGTGTCCCCACCATATCCTTAATAGAGCAATGTAAAGACAATATCTAGAAAGGAAAATTCTGGGAGATGTTTGCAAAATAATTTTTTAAGTGTGGCGTTGAACATCTGATTTTGGAGTGCAACATTCCAGTTGAATAGTTTCATTTGTCTCAAATCATAACACTGTTCAGCACAGATTTTCTTTTTTAAAGTTTACTAAAGGAAGTCAGTCTTATTCATTGTGGGAACTCAGTTAACGTGAAGCCAGATTCTCAACATAATCAGCATCGTGGGAATTAAGTTCATGAGCTTTTGGAAATTGCATTAGCTTGAAAAAAATCAACAGGAAATTTACAGAGCTTGCATAAGAGAAATCAGCTTCCTGTATGTATTTCCTTGAGTTGAATATATTGTTTGGAAAATGCTAAAGCAATAAGAAATAGAGATAGATAATTCTCATGTGAGTATTACATAGATATAGTGAATGATTCTGTGAAGATATATAAATATATTACAATGCTATATACACATACAGATTTTTGTCTAGATTTTCATGATGGCAAAATAATTGTGAAAACAGGTATCATCTTAAATTGTTTTAAATTTCAAATTGGTTTAATTTTGCATACTCATAATTTTTGCTTACATTTATAAAATAGCATTTATTTATTTTTCTTATTTTACCTCCACTCATGGCTATTATCAGGAATTGAGAGCTTTCTTTATCTTTATCTAAATCGTTTATTCTTTTTAAGAAATCACTTCTCAAAAGTTTTTTCTTTTAGGAAATTTTTTTGGACAGTTTTTTCTAAATATGGTCATTCTGCCAGGGTGGGCTTTTTTTTTTTTTTTTTTGTGGTACTGTGGATTGAACCTGGTACCCCCTGGTTTTTTTGTCTTGTTTTGTTTTTTGGTTCTGGGGATTAAACCCAGGGGCATTTTACTTCCACACTACATCCCCAGACCCTCCCCCTCTGCTTTTTTTAAACGAGGTCTTGCTAGGTTGCTGAGAATCTCCCTATGTTGCTGAGGCTGGCCTTGAACCTGCAATCCTCCCGTTGAAGCCTCCCAAGTACTGGGATTAAGGTATATGCCACTATACCCAGCTCTATTAGGGTTTTTAAATAGTTGGGTCAGACTTGCTTTTGCTTCTGTGAGGATGCTAACTGGGAATCCTCTGTAGTTGGTTTGGAGAGTTTAGTAGATATGACACCTATTCTTCTCTTCCCTTTAGCTTTCCTACTCCTCTGTGGATAGTAAAAATTTGAAGCACGTGGAATCTTTCTTTTGTTGAATTATTTCAAAGAGAAGTCAGGGCTGGGGACCCAATAAAAAAATGGGCAATGTTATCAGCTTAGTGGTAGAGTACTTGCCTAGCAGGTGCAAGGCTCTGGATCCAATCTCCAGCACTGGAAAAAAAAATCAAAAACATGCATTTTCTTCATTATAGAAGAGAATCTTGGCTGGGTGTGGTGGCATACACTTGTAATCCCAGTACTTGGGAGGCTAAGATAGGAGGATCACAAGTTTGAGGCCAGCCTCAGTAATTTAGCAAGACCCTGTTTTCAAAATAAAAATTAAAAAGTGCTGGAGGTATAGCTCAGAGGCAGAAAGACCCAGGCTCAATCCCCAGTACCAAAAAACAAGACAAAACAAAAAAAACAAACAACAACAAAACCTACCACCACCACCACCACCACCACCACCACCACCACCACCAAACAAAAAGAAAAACAATCTTGTCACAATGACTTTAATTTATTCCGTACAACATACAATACATTTTTGTTATTTACATAGGTACATGAAGGGCAGTTACACTCCCAGAAAGACAAGTAACTTTTGGACCTTATTTTTGTTAAGGGATTATTTTTTAAGACGTTTTATGGAGCTATAGAGAAAACTAATCTGAATCTTGACATAGGTGCATTTTAGTTAAATCTCTACTGCCTTCATTTATTAAACAGGAACAGCCTGTTAGATACACAGAGGAGCCTAATTTTTTCTTGTGTATGTCTTTAGCATTCTCCCAGTCATTTCTGGCAAAAATCAGAGTTGTAAAATGAGGCTTCAAAAAATCTGGCTTTAACAAAGGAAACTATCAAGAACCTCAACAGAGGTCCCACAGAATGGGAGAAAATTTTTGCCAGCTACTCCTCAGATAGAGGACTAATATCTAGAATATACAGAGAACTCAAGAAACTCACAGCTAAGAAAACAACCCAATAAAAAAGGGCAATGTCGTTATCAACTTGTACCTAACAAAGATGTATACATACAAAGCATGAATTATTACAATAAAAAAATGGGGCCGGGAGTGGTGGTGCATGCTTGTAATTCCAGCATTCGGGAGGCTGAGACCAGAGGATCTGGGTTCGTGGCCAGCCTCAGCTACCTAGTGAGGCACTCCGAAACTTAGTGAGACTCGGTTTCAAAATAAAGAATAAAAAATAGGGCTGGGGGTGTAGCTTGGAGATAGAATGCCCCTGAGTTCAATACCCAGTACTGCAAAAAGAAAAAAAAATTCACAAAAGAAGAAATACAAATGGCCAATAAATGTATGAGGAAATGGGAAATGTTCAATGTCATTAGCAGAAAGATGTAAATCAAAACTACCTTGAGATTTCACCTAACCCCAATTAGAATGGCAATCATCAAAAACACAAACAACAAATGCTGGCGAGGGTGTGGAGAAGTGGGAACACTAATACATTGTTGGTGGGATTGCAAATTAGTGCAACTACTTTGGAAAACAGTATGGAGGATCCTTAGACGAATGCGGAACCTACCATATGATCTAGCAATACCACTTCTGGGTAGCTACCCAAAAGAATGGAAACTAAAGTATCAGACCAATGTGTGTGTCTATGTTTATAGCCACACAATTCACAATTGTCAAACTATGGTAGCAGCCAAGATGTCCATCAACAGATAAATGGATTACAAAACTATGGGATATGTACACAATGGAATTTTACTCAGCCATAAAGAAGAACAAAGTCATGTCATTTGCAGGGAAATGGATGGGACTGGAAAACATTAGGCTAAGTGAGATTAGTCAGATACAAAAAGTAAAAAATCGTATGCTCTCCCTAATATGCAGAAGCTAGGGAGAAAGTGGGACATAAGAGGGACTCTAGATAAAGCAGGAGAAACCTTAGATGAGCCAAGAAGGTGATTTAACTGAAGGTGATGGGAAGGAGGGAGGAAAACACTCTAATGCACATGATGTACTTTCACAAACATATCAAAGTCAATCACTAAACTAAACTTCAGAAGGAGGGAGGGGGAAGGAGTGGGGCAAGAATTGGGGAAGGGTTAAATGAGAAATGTGTGCATGTATGCCTTTATCAGCTTGTACCTAACAAAGATGTATGATTACAATGCATCAATAAAAAACAAACAAACAAAGCCGGGCGTGGTGGCGCACGCTTGTAATCCCAGCATTCGGGAGGCTGAGACTGGAGGATCCGGGTTCAAGGCCAGCATCAGCTACCTAGTGAGGCACTCTGCAACTTAGTGAGACTCGGTTTCAAAATAAAGAATAAAAAATAGGGCTGGGGGTATAGCTCGGAGGTAGAATGCCCCTGAGTTCAATCCCCAGTACTGCAAAACAAAAACAAAAACAAAAACAAAAAAACCAACCAAACAAACAAATAAATAAAAAGAGTAAAAAAAGATCTGGCTTTAAATTTGGTTACAGGTTCCTGGTTTGAGTGTTGCTTGTGTTGGACGTTTCCTCTCTCTGGAGGATCACCCTTCTTGCTAATTTCTTAGCCAAACATTCTAACACTGCTAGAAGGTCGTGGGACTTATAGCCATTTATGAATGAAAAAATTTAAATCACCATTTGTTAATTAAATCAATATTATTTAAATGTCACTAAAATAATGGATGAGCATGTTCCAACATCTAACGAAAACCATACTTTTAATTAAATTCAGGACATATTTTTATCATGCTAGTGCTTAATCTTCACGTTTGCCATCTTTTTGGGGGGGGTACTAGTGATTGAACCCAGGGGTGCTATACCACTGAGCTACATCCCTGGCCCTGTTTATTTTATTTTGAGACAAGGTCTCATTAAGTTGCCCAGGCTGGCCTCACACTTGTGATCTTCCTGTCTCAGCTTCCTGCGTAGCTGGGATTACAAGTGCATGCCATCTCACTGGACATATCCTTTCATTTCTTTCTTCTTCTGCTTTTCCTTCTGTTTTCTTTCATTTTTGTGGTACTGGGGATCAAATCCAGGGGCATTCTACCACTGAGATGTACCCTGAGCTTTATTTATTTATTTATTTATTTATTTATTTTTGAAACAGAGTCTCACCAAGTTGCCGAGGGCCTCGCTAAGTAGCTGAGCTGCTCTCCAACCTGTGATCCTCCTGTCTCAGCCTCCCAAGTACTGGGAATACAGGCATGCGCTCAGCTGTGTCCTCCTATTTCATAAGAGGGGGCTTCCTAATGTGTCCGTCCTCTCTTGGAATCAGGATACTAATGGCACACAGTGGGGTGGATTATCCAGTGTATCTGTTGAGTCTGCAGTGGGTTCTCAATGAATTAATGAATGAATGAACACTTTGGATTGAACAACATCCTTATTGGATATACTGATGCACAATTTGCCAAACCATTAACTGTTGGCATGCAAGAACACCCCTTCTTCTACCTGCAAAGCAAAAAATTCTATCACTGCACAGTTCTGCCATTCTTCCTTGGGAGCTTGAAGAGAGGCGACCATCTCTGCTGGGTTTATTCTGTGTCTGTGGGGCCTGGCACATATATTTGGTTACAAGCAGGGTCCTATGGTAACACTCTCCCCTAGACTGGTTCTGTTTCTTATTCTGGTCCTTTCTCCATAAAGCCCTGGCCCTGTATGGAATCTAGACCTGCTGGGGATGGAACCCAGGATCTCATGCAAGGTAGGCAAGTGTTTTTGCCACTGAGCTACTTCCCTGGCCCTGAGAGTTCAGCTCTTAAAAGTAGGGAGGCCTCTTCCAAAAGAGTTTTTGCTGCTATTTTTCTTTTTCTTTTTTTTTTTTTTTTTTTTTGCGGTACTGGGGATTGAACTCAGGGGCATTCTACCTCCGAGCTACACCCCCAGTCCTATTTTTTATTCTTTATTTTGAAACCGAGTCTCACTAAGTTTCGGAGTGCCTCACTAGGTAGCTGAGGCTGGCCGCAAACCCGGATCCTCCGGTCTCAGCCTCCCGAATGCTGGGATTACAAGCGTGCGCCACCACGCCCGGCTTTTTGCTGCTATTTTTCAATTCCAAATGCATGCACAATAGAAAAATTAGGAGTATTGAACAGGTGCAAATCACCTGATAACACAGCCTCCTTCTGTATGTTCATGTAGAGAGCGGTTCTTCAAGCCTTCCTCAAATTAGTTTTCTTCAAATTCGAATCATGTCTAGGTTGAGTTTCTTGGAAGGGTCTCTCCAAAGTTCACCATGGGTCTTTGGTTGGTTCCAGTGTTCCACTGTCCAATCTAGTATCAGAGATTAATAGAGTTTAATATTTTCAGAGTTATACCCAGTTTTACTGTATTTCCCAAACTCATGGCAGCTCCCAATCTGCTTTCCTCTGGTCACTATGGAGGGAACTGGAGACACTTCACTAAAAGAATATATTAAATATACTTGTGTCTAACTTGGTGGGTTGAGGACACTTGCAGGGTTTGATCTAACCGTAAAACTACGAACTATGTGATAATTAGTTTTTGTATTTTTGAGAGCCCTTTTCCATTCTTTCTAGATTTCTGGGTATGCTTTTTATGGTTGATTCAGACTGTTGGATGGATGGGAGTTGGGGCTACCTTGCAATGTTTTAGCATTATCTTTTCTCCTGTAATTTTATTTCAATCCCCACAAATTATATCTTTAAAAAAATCACATGTAAGCTGGGCGTGGTGGTACACGCTCAGTCTCCCAGTACTTGGGAGACTGAGACAGGAGTATCCCAGGTCTACGGCCAACCTCAGCTACTTAGTGAGCCCCTCCGCAACTTAGTGAGACTCTGTTTAAAAATAAAGAATAAAAAGTAGGGTTGGGGGTGTAGCTCAGAGGTAGAAGGCCTCTGGATTCAATCTCTAGCACCACACACACATACACAAGAAATCACAAGTAGCTTTCAGGAGTGTGGGTTCAGTGTGGGTTTGGAGATTTTTTTTTTAGGTATTTAAAAACTCTTATTTCTGTTGCTGTTGTTGTTTTTATGTCAAAGCTGAACTCATTGGTTGCTATAATTCCATGACCTTTGAGTGGAGGGAGAGGGAATGAATGAGAATGTGTTCCTTAAATGAATGTCCAGAAGGGTGAGACTTGCTGGTGTTTTCTGCAACATTCATTGGATAAAGGTAACGTTTTCATGGACTCTATAAAAGACAGTAGCATAAGGAAAACATTCATACCTCTGCCAACATTTCCAACAGGCCCAGCAGGCTCTCATTGGTAAATCTTACCACACTTTTTCCATGATGTTCTCAGTTCTTAGACAAGGGTTAAAAGAATGCTTTATTATTGAAAGAGCCCTTCTAACAACTTGTAGGTGTAAATCACCCTAATTGGACAGATCACCAAGAGAAAATAAAGACGTTCATTCACCTGGCATTTGGAAATACCAGATAGAAACGCTTTCAAACCAGTTCACTTTTGGAAATCAAGCTCTAAGTAGTGAGTGGGGGTGGGGGGGGGTGGTTTGCAATAAATTAAGTACTGCATCTTCTGTTTCTGAATGTGTTATTATATTTGCAGTGGTTACTTACTGGGTTAACAGTTGCGACTAAGAGCTAACTGTATGAGTGACAATCTGCATGTTGAAGGAGTAACAAGCAACAGTGTTTTACTAAGTACTTAGCATGAAGGTTTGGAGGTGTTGAATTTTACTGGGAGCTGAAAGGAAGGGGGGAGAGATGGAGAGCCAAGAGGGGCCTTTCAGAAGGAGGTGGGGACTTGAGTAGGACTTAAAAGATGAATAAAACATGGAAAGTAGAATAGAGGACTTCAAGGGGTTCTTGCCTGCTCCTATAAAGGCCGATGCCACGAGGCGTCTCTGAGTGGCTGGTCCTCCGCCTTTCTCTTTTTCTTGCATGGAGGCTGCCTCGCTCCTGTCAGCCTCCGGCCCACTGTTTTTTGGAGGCTGCACACCATGCCTTTAATTAAGTTGCCCAGTTCTGATGGAGAGATGTTTGAAGTTGATGTAGAAATTGCCAATCCGTGACGATCAAGACCATGTTAGAAGTCACTGTTCCTCTAGTGCTTGTTGAATGAAGAAGTATGATCACTAATAAAGAGAAAAAGCAATCCCACTGTCTCTATAGGCAGATTTGGGAATGGATGATGAAGGAGGTGGTGACCCAGTTCCCCTACCAAATGTAATGCAGCAATATTAAAAAAGTTCATTCCTCTCTACAAGGACGACCCCCCTCTTCCTGAGGATCAGAATAAAGAAAAGCAGACAGACGACATCCCGGCTTGACACCAAGAGTTCCTGAAAGTTGACCAGGGGACACTTTTTGAACTTATTCTGGCTGCAAACTACTTAGACATCAAAGGCTTGCTTGATGTTCCATGCAAGACTGTCGCCCAAATGATCTAGGGGAAAACTCTCGAGGAGATTGGCAAAACCTTCAATAGCAAAAATGACTTCACTGAAGAGAGAGGAGGAAACAGCCCAGGTACTTTTGCAAAGAGAACCGGTGGTGCAAAGAGAAGTGAAATGTGCCTGACGCTGTAACACCCTAAGTATTGTTCCAAATGCTAGTCTCACTGCTCTGTTTATATTGCTAACGTTAGACAAATGCAGCCTCAAATCAACTGCACTAGCGTCACAGTGTCCTCACTGCATGAGTAGTTTGAGTCTAGATTCCAAACCTATGGCTGGATTTCTTCTAGCGTGAGCAAACGTTTCTTCTTTCTCGACTCCAAATAAAAACTGAACTGTGGGTTCTCTATAGAAAGTGGCATTTGGGACTTTCCTTCTTTCTGTGAAGCGACTTCTGCCTAGCTTATTGTCCAGCTTATTGATTTTAGCGAGCCTTTAAAAGTTGGTGTTGTAAATAAAACGACTACCTGCAAAGTTTTCTGAATAGAATTGGCAAAATATTATCTTTCTTCATGAGTTGGAAACTGGAAAAAGGCTGCTTGAAGTAAATGCTCCAAGTGGGTTTACTGGGATGTCCTCCAAGTGTCCTAGAGTCCAGCAGGACCACTGGTATTGATTAGCCTGGATGTAGGAGGGGCTCCCTCAGTTGGACCTGAGGACTCTTTTTATCTAATCTTCTCAGCTTCAAATATGTTGCCTCACTCGGTTGGGGAGAGATGTAAATAGACAGTTTGTTAGCTTTTCAATTTAAATACTCTGCATTCACGCTGTATGTCATCTTTTATCAGCGTTCCCATGTCGGGGAGACTACTCACACCATTTGCATGTAAAAAGTAATTTAACCTCAACATTAAAATACGTGGCAAAACCCAGAACATATCCATCATGAGAAGATGGTATTTCAATAAAAAGAAAATTAAAAAAAAAAAAAAAGAAAGAAGAAGAAGCTGGGCGTGGTGGGGTACACTTGTAACCCAGTACTTGGGAGGCTGAGATAGGAGGATCACAGGTTCGCAGCCAGCCTTAGCTATTTAGTGAGGCCCTCTGCAACTTAGTGAGACCCTGTTTCAAAATAAAGAATGAAACAGGGCTGGGAGGTGTAGCTCGGAGGTAGAATGCCCCTGGGTTCAATTTCCAGTGCCACACACACAACAAACAAACAAACAAACAAAAAACCCCAAAAGAATAGAGGACTTCATCATATGCCTGTAAAAAGATCATTCATACTTCTGTGTATTTGTTTTCATGGTTCCTAATGTGGTCACATATAAAGGTCAAATCAGATTGTGCCAGATAATTACATTCCATTAATGTGAGAATATAGGTTTTGGGCAGATGTCCCTTGGGGTCAGTTTCCCTCAATCAGATAGTAAAACTATATGAGATGGAAAGTATGCCAACAATTTATTTATATGTGTAAATTAGCATATAAAATGATATAATATGGTTATGTTACATACTATTTTTCTATATTATATAATTATATTAAGCATATAATGTGTTGTAGTGTAGTAAGCAACAGTTGGTTACCAATATTATCTCCTAGGTAGCTATTATTGAATGATCTCTAGTAAGTGATGGCGTAAAAAGATATTAGGTAATTTTGATTTTTCTAGGTCCATTTCGAGCAGTTAAGTATAGTTAAATTTGTGTTCTGTTTCAACTATACAATTAAAAAAACTGTCCAGTTTTTGGGTGTGGTGGTGTGTACCTGTAGTCCCAGGTACTTGGGTAGGAGGATCATATGAGCCCAGAAGTTCAAGGCTAGTCCGGGCAACATAATGAGACTCTGTTTCAGAATCAAAACAGAACCAAAGCTATGTTTAACTCAAAATAGCTGGGTGCGGCAGTGCATGCCTGTAATCCCAGTACTTAGGAGACTGAGACAGGAGGAGCTCAAGCTTGAGACCAGCCTCAGCAATTTAGGGATACTCTCAGCAACCTAGAAGACCCTGTTTCAAAAACAAAAAGTAAAAAGGGCTGGCGCTGTAAATTGGAGGTAGAACACCCTGGGTTTAATCCCCAGCACCACAAACAAACAAACAAACACATGTAAAAGTAAGAACAATGGAAGAGATGTAGCTGCCTCACAGGAGGAGAATTCAGCCCGTGGCTTTTCTCCCTGCCTTGGCAGCTGTTTTGGAATGTTCATCCAGCTGCATTTGTCTAACACTTGAATAATGATCATATAGTTCGTCAGATGCTTTGGGAGAGAAATCCACTCTGCGGAAATATTTAGTGTTTAACTAATTTTTCCAATTATAGGTTTCTGATTAGAGTAAATTTATTTTGAATCACTCCTAATGTTGAACCCAATCTTCATTAGTGTTCCATAGAATTGTGAAACATTAGAGAAACATTAGAATTATACGCAGAAACATTAGAATTATAGATTCCCCCCCCCCCCCCTTGCTGGAAGGAACACTTCCATTTTATGGATGATTAAATTGAGCTTCAGAGACAGATTGAACAACCTGCACAAAGCTGTAAAACCCAAGATCCCTGGAACTTGTTTCCTGAATATACATATTTATATATTTGGACAGTGCTCTTCGAATCTGTCCTATAACAATGTACACAGATGGGGAATGATCACAACTATGTCTTATGGGGTCATGAACCATTTAGGTATTTGCGTGAGAGTTTACTGGAATGTAACTTATCAGTGTGTTTGCAATTGCTTGGGGGAAGAGCTTCCTGACTTGTGTAAGTGGTTATGGGTGTGCCAGAGTTGGATGGTCAAGGGGCTGGTATAACAAAAAACCAGGAAAACATTTAAATAAATCACTCCAGCATACTGAAGGCACATACAGAAAATGTTATTTTTCTTGGCAGCAAAATCCACTCTCTAGGAAGAAACAAGCTTTTGTTGGAAGAGTGCTCCCATGAACTCTTGGAAGGCTGGGCCTTCAGGGCTGAGGCATTAGCGAAATTGAATAAAAAGAGAGACATTCAGGGGCTGCATGGAGAGTCAGAGAGGAAGGGCTTCAGGGATGGTGGTTGAAGAGGAACTGTGGGGGTGATAGGAATGCTGGATGGGGGCGTCAGCAGAATTTACTAAGCTTCACCATGTTTTGTGGAGATTACTTTTTTTTTTTTTTTGGTACTAGGAATTGAACCCAGAGGTGTTCTACCTCTGTGCTACATCACCAGCCCTGTTTTATTTTTCACTTTGAAACAGGGTCTCACTAAGTTCCTGAGGGTCTTGATAAGTTGCTGAGACTGGTCTCAAGTCTGCGATTCTCCTGTCTCAGCCTCCCAAGTACTGGGATTACAGGCATGTACCACCACTGAGTTTGGAGTAGATTACATTGGGAAATAGGATGAAGTACTCAGTCTTACTTGATGATAGGCGCTGGCGGAGGCTGAGGGTGTAGCTCAGTGGTAGAGTACATGTTTAGAATGCATGTAGCTGTGAGCTCAATTTCCAGTTTAAAAAAAAGATAGGCAATAGCAAAACCTAAGATTTTCCCACACTTAAGATTGCCCAAGGGAAAGACAGTTACATATAAATTGCAATACAATTATGAGAACTTATTAGTAAAGATCAGAGAGCCACTGTGTCACAGAGCTTCCTACTGTCATACATAAAAGTAATTTAGGGGTGAGAGGATTTAAGCCAGCCATCTCCCATCTCCCTGATCTTCCAGTAGTGTTTTTTGACTTAATGATGCATTACAAATTGGAATTCTGGTCCCAGGAAAATAGGAACCCTGGGAGACAGCCTTGGAGGAGGCGCTGTGGTTTGTAAGGGCGACTCTGAGCTTCGTTCACCACACAGAATGAATCGGATGGATTGTTGCTGCAGGTTATACAGGAGACCATAAATAACCCAGACTGGGGGAGGTTTTCTTTTAAAAAATAGCATCTGTGTTGACCTGTCTGCATTAAATGTTAATGTGCAAAAAGCTTTTTGTGTTAAAGGGAATCTCATATTTGTTGAGATTATTTATTTATTTATTTGTTATTTATTTATTATTTTTTGGTTCTGGGGATTGAACCCGGAGGCATTCTACATCTGAGCTACACCCCTAGCCCTATTTTATTTTTATTTTGAAAGAATGTCTTGCTAGGTTGATGAGAGTCTCAATACTTTCTGAGGCTGTCCTCAAACCCGCCATCCCTCTGTCTCAGCCTCCCAAGTACTGGGATTACAGGCATGCGCTGCCATGACTGGCTGAGAATATCTTTTAAACTAACAATCAGCACACAGTTTCTCAAAAGACATTATTCCATATTTGTGACTATTTTATAAAACATACTAAAATGCTATATGGGTTATTGATGTGTTGTATATTTAGTAAATAACCTTTATCAAAAAGAAGCAATATGGCGTGCTTATAATCTCAGTACTTGGGAGGCTGAGACCGGAGGATCCAGGTTTATGGCCAGCTTCAGCTGCTTAATGAGGTCCTCCACAACTTAATGAGACCTTGTTTCCAAATAAAGAATAAAAAAATAGGACTGGGGCTGTAACTCAGAGGTAGAATGCCCCCAGTCCATCCCCAGTACCGCAAAAAAAAAAAAAAAAAAAAAAAAAAAAAGCACTATATCTGGCATGAAGAGTCTCCCTACATGATTGTACAGGGGATGGTAGTGTGTATTATGCTGAGGAATCCATTAGGTGGAGTAGGATCTGCTGGTATCCCACCTTGGTTTGTGGCATGAGATCTCCTACAACTTGGATTTGAGATAGCTCCTAAAAAGTGAGCCATCAAATGTTATAAATATCAGATAAGAATCTAATGAAAATGGTTAAAAAGAGATTGACACACAGAAATATTGTGTATCCAACATTTGAAATAAAAGAAGAAAATGAAGCCAAAGAAACACAATGTAAGATAGGAGATAAAGAAGATAAAATTTAGGTGGGTGTGGTGGCAGGCGCCTGTAATCCCAACTCAGAATGGAGAGGTGGTGAGTTTGAGGCTAGCTTGCATAGCTTAGCAAGGCTATGTCTCAGAAAAAATAAGTTTAGCCGGACATGGTGGCGCACGCTTGTAATCCCAGTACTTGGGAGGCTGAGACAGGAGGATCCGGGTTCGTGGCCAGCCTCAGCTACTTAGTGAGACCCTGTTTCAAAATAAAGAATAAAAAATAGGTCTGGGGCTGTAGCTCGGAGGTAAAATGCCCCTGGGTTCCAACCCTAGTACCAAACAAACAAACAAACAAAACCCAAAGAGTTTAAAAATAGCTTAAAGATGGAATAGACTGTGCAAACATGTTTGAATGTTGCAAAGAGAGTGAAGAGAACATGAATTTATTTTGTATTTTTGCTCACCCTTATTTAATGCATAGGCTACACCAAGCACTGTTTAAAGGCTTAACTCATCCTCCTGCACCCCTGTTATTATCCCCATTCTGCAAATTAGAAAACTGGGGCACATAGAGATTAAGTGATTTGTTTAACATTGCACGTTTGTAAGTGGCAAAACCAAGATTGGAATATACATGTATATATCACTATGCTATTAAATAAACACCTGGAATAAGTATATTTGTCTTCCTCCCTTCTGGGACTATCTATTTTCTTTCTCTGTCTTCTTCTTTCCCCTTTCAGGGAAGTTTGCCTTCTTGCCGTGTGGCTGGAGCAGGCGCTGCTTGCAGATCCTCAGACACCCTCTTTCCATGCTTCCAAAGCCAGCATCTTTCCTACCCTACCATCTTACGTTTTTAATGAAAACCATTTTAACTGATACATGAAAACATAAAAATTGTAGAGATTTATGGGGTACCGTGTGATGTTTGATTCACATTTAAATCCAGTTAAGCCAATCTGTCTCCTTAAATATTATTTCTTTATGGTAAAGGCATTCAAAATTCTTTATTCTAGCTGTTTAAAATGTACGTAATTATTGTCATTCTTTTTTTTTTTTTTTTTTTTTTTTGGCGGTACTGGGGATTGAACTCAGGGGCATTCTACCTCCGAGCTATACCCCCAGCCCTATTTTTTATTCTTTATTTTGAAACCGGGTCTCACTAAGTTGCGGAGTGCCTCACTAGGTAGCTGAGGCTGGCTGCGAACCCGGATCCTCCGGTCTCAGCCTCCCAAATGCTGGGATTACAAGCGTGCGCCACCACGCCCGGC
>PVLC010026963.1:0-22267 GCA_004027655.1 Graphiurus murinus
TGGTACTGGGGATTGAACTCAGGGGCATTCTACCTCCGAGCTATACCCCCAGACCTATTTTTTATTCTTTATTTTGAAACCGAGTCTCACTAAGTTGCGGAGTGCCTCACTAGGTAGCTGAGGCTGGCCGCGAACCCGGATCCTCCGGTCTCAGCCTCCCGAATGCTGGGATTACAAGCGTGCGCCACCACGCCCGGCCCTATTTTTTATTCTTTATTTTGAAACCAGGTCTCATTAAGTTGCGGAGTGCCTCACTAGGTAGCTGAGGCTGGCTGCGAAGCCGGATCCTCCGTTCTCAGCCTCCCGAATGCTGGGATTACAAGTGCGCGCCACCACGCCTGCCTGCACATAATTCTTGATTTTGATCTGTGTCAACTGTTCTGCCTGTAGCCCAGTGCCTACACAATGCTAGAAACATGTATTTACCAAACGTTAAGTGAATAAATGCTGGCAAATATTTTTTACCAATATCAAGTTCCTTGTGATCTGAAGGCACATATGAAATGGAAATGAAAAGATTATATGATTTGGAAAACTGTAAGATCCAGTAGAGCCCTAAAAGTCTATGAAGTTCCTAAAGTGGGACAAAGGAAACAAAGAGGGAGGGACAGGGGACAAAGAAAGACACAGAATTGTGGCTTGAACAGCCAGCAATAAATAGAAACATTTGGAAAGTTTACTCAATTGTGTCATTTGTGACAAAAGATCAAGGACACTGATTAGAAGAAAAAAGGCAACTGGCCAGGCCTACTGGCCCACACCTGTAATCTAGCAACTCAGGAGTAACTCAGCAGGTAATAAGAAGACTGAGGCAGGAGGAATGCAAGTTCAGGTCCAACCTAGCTAATTTAGTGAGACCCTGTCTCAAAATAAAAAGGGCTAGGAGCTGGGCACAGTGTCTCAAGCCTGTAATCCCAGTACTTTGGAGGTTGAGATAGGAGGACCACAGGTTTGAAGCCAGCCTCAGCAACCTAGCAAAGCTCTCAGCAACCTAGTGAGACCTTGTTTCCAAATAAGAAAATTGGGCTGGTAGTGTAGCTTGGAGGAAGAATGCCTCTGGGTTCAATTCCCAGTAAACCCCCCCACCCCATGAAAGGGGCTGGGGTACGACGTGTAGCTCAGTGGCAGAACTTCCCTGGGATCAGTTCCCAGTGTGTTGGGCAGGGGGTTGGAGGAGAAAGCAAAAAATGGCAACTGAAATGGCCTATTACTATTGTCTTGGCTTTGATTCAATAGCAACTATCTATAATTAGGAATCTCCTGGCTAGATGGAACTACAAAGCAACTGAAGGCACCTTGTTAGTCAGACTATGTTTGGAATTCTGAAGTTGGTCTTATCTTTGGGGCTAGGTTTAAGTAGTGCCAGTCTAGTTTTGATTAATACCTTCTAGTCATTAATTCCCATTTCTTATATTACTGGCTGCTTATTAATCATATGTATACATAGGCTGTTATTACCATAGAAATCAGGATGTCATCTAACTTTGCTTATGCGTACCACTATAGGCTTTCTCCAAGAATTAAGGAATGAATGGTAAGACTTCTAGATCTGCTTTATCTTTATTCCATGACCCTAGCCCAAGCAAATCATGAGTTGTGAAGTGAAATGGGAATAATAATGCCCACTTCTAAAATATACACAAGCTGGGCATGGTGGCACATGCTTATAATCCCAGTATTTGGGAGGCTGAGACAGGAGGATCACAGGTTCCAAGCCAGCCTCAGCAACTTAGTAAGGTTCTCAGCAACTTAGTGAAACCCTGTTTCCAAATAAAATATAAAATAGGTCTGGGAGTACAGTCCAGAGGTAGAATACCCTTGAGTTCCATCCCCAGTACAATAATAATAGCAATAATAATAATAATAATAACAATAATAATAACAAAAACAACAACAACATACAAACAGAAAGATAACAAGTGAGGGTAATCACGAAGGCATTTGAAAACAGGATAATCAACACTACACACAAACAGGTTTTATATGCATCTGGCATACTTCATAACCTTCTAGCAGCCACTTCAAAGACAAAAGAAAGCAGGAAAGTACAAAACTCAGAAGTATTCACAGAAATAAAGCAGCTTTTACCTTCAAAGAATAAGAACTCCAATCTGGAAAGAAAAAGTTAAGACAGTAAGATTGAATTTCATGTAAAACTGTAATAGCTGCTGATAAAATATGGCAGTCTGGCTCCACTTTATTAAAAATGAGAACACAAATCCTGAGACCCTCTAAGAGATACATTGAAACTGGTAAAAGGAAATCTTAAATCACAAGATGTTGAGTAAACATAAGCAAAAATCTCAATTACAAGAAAAAGAGAAAGTTACATATAAACTGAACTTAATGGTTTTTAATAAATAGCTAACTTTTAGCTGACTACTTTTAGCTGATATCCTTTTCTTTTTTGTGGTACTGGGGATTGAACCCAGGGGGCATCCTACCTCCAAGCTACACCTCTAGTCCTATTTTTATTCTTTATTTTGGGGGTACTGGGGATTGAACCCAGGGGCATTCTACCTCCGAGCTATACCCCCGGCCTTATTTTTTATTCTTTATTTTGAAACAGGGTCTCACTAAGTTGAGGCAGGCCTCAGTAGATAGCTGAGGCTGGCTGTGAACCCGGATCCTCTGGTCTCAGCCTCCCAAATGCTGGGATTACAAGCTTCTGCCACCACGCCCACGTTTATTTTTGAAACAAGGTCTCACTAAGTTGCGGAGAGCCTCACTAAGTAGCTGAGGCGGGCTGTGAACCTGAGATACTCTTGTCTCAGCCTCCCAAGTACTGGGATTACAAGCATGTGTCACCAAGCCTGGCTTTTGATATCCCTTCCTAAGGAGTAACAGAGTTGATCCAGATGCTACTACACTTTCTGAAAAGAAAAAGAAAGTTAATTACTTTTATTTATTTGTTGTTGTTGTTGTTTTGTTTTTGCGGTACTGGGGATTGAACTCAGGGGCATTCTACCTCCGAGCTATACCCCCAGCCCTATTTTTTATTCTTTATTTTGAAACCAAGTCTAAGTTGCGGAGTGCCTCACTAGGTAGCTGAGGCTGGCTGCAAAGCCGGATCCTCCCGTCTCAGCCTCTTGAATGCTGGGATTACAAGCGTGCGCCACCAACTCCAGATGGAAATTTAATGTAGTATCACTAATAATCTCTCTGGTAGATCTGTAGTCTACCCCAAACAAAAGTAGCCTTGTGAAAATTGTGTTGAGAGCTAGTTTTCTTAGAGCCAGATCAACTGATAATAAATTGTAAGAAGCCGGGCACAGTATCCCATGCTTGTAATCCCAGTACTTAAGAGGCTGAGACAAGAGGATCCCAGGTTCGTGGCCAGCCTTAGCTACTTAGTGAGACCCTGTTTCAAAATAAATAAAAAAATAGGGCTGGGGATGTGGCTCGAAGGTAGAATGCTACTGGGTTCAATCCCCAGTTCTGCAAATAAATATATTGATTGAAAGAACCGAGCTGTGAGCTTAGGCTTGGTAAAGAATAATGCTTCTACTCCTCCCAAGCAGTCTTAATAGTACAGTCATAGGATCTTAAGTTTAAGACTGGTGAGTTCTAAGAATTTCTCCTGATTCTATTCTGAAATACCCAATTATTTTAGAAATGAGCCAAATTACATAAAATTCTAGAAGGTATTACAAGTTCTTATAAACTAGCAGACTTTTACTGTTGATCTACAATTTTCTACATGACCCAGATGCTCATGAAATACATCAAAAATGAAAATATCCTAATCTAAAATCACGTGGTGATAATCCCAATATTTGGGAGGCTGAGATAGGAGAATCGCAGGTTTGCTGCCATCCTCTGCCACTTAGTGAGGTCCTCTGCAATTTAGTGAGACCCTGTTTCAAAATAAAAGAATAGCTGAGTGTGGTGGCATACACCTGTAATCCCAGTACTTGGGAGGTAGACATAGGAGGATCACAGGTTCAAGGTCAGCCTCAGCAAGTTGTGAGACTCTCATCAACCTAGTGAGACGGTTTCCAAGTAAGAAATAAAATCAGGCTGGTGGTGTAGCTTGAAGGTAGAATGCCTCTGGGTTCAATTCCCAGTACTACAAAAATAAACGAATAGGGCTGGGGGTATAGATCAGAGGCCAAATGCCCCTGGGTTCATCCCCATTACCACAAAAACAAAACAAAAAATGGTTTTAGCCAGGCATTGTTGCACAGGCCTATAATCCTGGTACTTCAGAGGCTGAGACAAGATTGCAGGTATCAGCAACTTCGTGAGACCCTGTTTCAAAAACAAAAATAAAATAGGACTAGGAAGGGGTGTAGCTCAGACAGAATGTCCCTGGGTTAATCCACAGTACCCCAAAGAGGGGAAAAGTTTTTGAATAACCTTTCCTCTCAAATCAGGAAAGATAGCCATTTTTTATAATGTATTGGGAAAGCAGGTTCTCTATTTCACCAATTTTAGGGCTGAGTTGACTGGCTTCTGTTGTAATTCTATATGTTGTATGTGCATACACACACTCAGGTCTGATAAGTGAAGTCTTTTAACAAATTCTTTCATGATGTCCTTGAAAAATACAGAAGGGTCGGATGTGGTGGCGCACACTTGTAATTCCAACTTTTGGGAGGCTGAGACTGGAGGATCCGGGTTCGTGGCCAGCCTCACCTACCTAGTGAGGCACTCCACAACTTAGTGAGACCCTGTTTCAAAATAAAGAATAAAAAATAGGGCTGGGGGTGTAGCTCGGAGGTAGAATGCCCCTGAGTTCCATCCGTAGTATCTCATACACACACACACACACACACACACACACACGAAAGAAAGAGGACTCCTTTTCCAAATCAAGCATAAACTGGCCTAGGTAAAATCTAATTTGCTTTTTTTCTTTCCCCAGGGGTGGAGATGGGGATGCTAGGAGTCAAACCCACAGCCTCACTCATGCTAGGCAACTGCTCTATCCACCACCAAACTACATGTTTTCTTTTTTTGGTACTGGGGACTGAAGCCAGGGGCATTCTACCTCTAAGCTACACCACCCCCAGGCCTATTTTATTTTGAAACAGGATCTCACTAGGTTGCCAAGGCTGTCCAAGAACCTACAAACCTCCAGGCTCAGCCTCTCAAATATTAGGATTAAAGACATATGTCTCCATGTCTGGTTCCAAAACATGTTTAAGAGATCGAACTCCAATATGATATTTTGGTCTAAAATTTTTACAAGTCAATGATAGAAGAAAAGCAAAACAAATGATAACTATCAACATAAAGCACAAGAAAAAAATCCTAAATAATCCTCAATCTTGGAAAAACAATTTTACCGTTTTGTTTATATGTACCGGAGATAGAACCCAGGGTCTCACATGTGATGCTCAATTGGTGATCTACCACTGAACCATACCTCTAGCCTATTTTACTTTAAATTCAGATTAGCAGGGCTTTTAGACATAATATAGAGTTGTAAATATAAAATGTATCATTGAATCCTAATCTCATGATATATCTACTTCTAATCTAGTAGTTAAAAATGTACACTTGAGAGTCAGAACAGGGTTTGATTGCTGGCTTTGTCAATTATAAGGTAGCCACTAGCTACAAATATCATGTGACAAATCCTTAATTTCTGAGTTTCTTACATGTGAAACAGTGACCATACCACCTATCTTGTAGGGTTGTGGATTGCATGTAAAATGCCTTAGTATAGAGCCTGGTACACAGAACTCACATAGGTATTAGCCCACTATTTTTTAAAAATTGCCATAAAAAAAGCAAACAGCAGAATATTTGTTCTTCCATACTTCATCTATAGTATTTTTGTTTCAAAATAAACATTTAGAGTTGAAAATCAGATATATTATCAGTTATCTAGCTCCTTATTTATTTATTGGGTACTGAGGATTGAACCCAGGAACATTCTGCCTCCAACCTACACCCCCAGTCCTATTTTTTATTCTTTTATTTTGAAACAAGGTCTCACTAAGTTGTGGAGGGTCTCACTAAAAAGCCGAGGCTAGCCATGAACCAGCGATCCTCCTGTCTCAGCCTCCCAAGTACTGGGATTATAAGTACACGTCACCACAACCGGCTCCCCTATTTTATTATTTTGAAACAGGGTCTCTCTAGGTTCGTAAGTCTCACTACTTGCTGAGACTGTCCTTGAACCAGAGATCTTCTTGGCTTAGCTTCCCAAGTCCTAGAATTACAAGCATGTGCCACCATGCCTGGGTCTATCCCCTCTTTAAATAAAAATGGATACATTTGCCATTTTTGTTCTTTTTGGTATTGAGAACTGAACCCAGGGTGTATATACTCACAGCCCCTTTTTATTTTTTACTTTGAAAGAGGTTCTCCCTAAATTGCTAAGGCTGTCCTCAAATTTGCCTATCTCAGCCTCCCAAGTACAGGGATTACAGGTGTGCACCATCGCACCTGGCAAAATGAGCAAGGGTTTCTACCTACTTCAAGTTTCAGCAGCACTGCTGCATGATGAATTATGACCTAAAGAGACTGACTAGAAAATTAAAACCACCAACAGAACGTCCTTACAAATTGTAACAAATGGCCTTATTCTTTTTACATTTAGAAGTCAAATAGAAATATTACAACGAAGCCAGGCGTGGTGGCGCACGCTTGTAATCCCAGCATTCGGGAGGCTGAGACCGTAGGATCTGGGTTCGCAGCCAGCTTCGGCTACCTAATGAGGCACTCCGCAACTTAGTGAGACTCGGTTTCAAAATAAAGAATAAAAAATAGGGCTGGGGGCATAGCTCGGAGGTAGAATGCCCCTGAGTTCAATCCCCAGTACCGCAAAAAAAAAAAAAAAAAAGAAATATTACGAATTAGCAAACCTACATTACTCCCCTTGATATATTGTTGGTTGTATTTAGAACAAACTTTTTTCTACCAATTCTTTTTTTTTTTTTTTTTTTTTTGCGGTGCTGGGGATTGAACTCAGGGGCTTTCTACCTCCGAGCTACACCCCCAGCCCTATTTTTTATTCTATTTTGAAACCGGGTCTCACTAAGTTGCAGAGTGCCTCACTAGGTAGCTGAGGCTGGCTGCGAACCCGGATCCTCTGGTCTCAGCCTCCCGAATGCTGGGATTACAAGCGTGCGCCACCACGCCTGGCTTTTTTCTACCAATTCTATAAAGATTTATTTTTTGCAGAGTTGGGGATTAGAACTACAGCCCTGCACATGCTAGACAAGTGCACTACCACTAAACTACATTCCTAGCCTTTTTTATTTTGAGACTGGGTCTTGCTACATTGCCCAGGCTCTCCTCAAACTTGAGGTCATCCTCCCTTGGCTTCCCAAGTAGCTGGGATTACAGGCATGTGCTGCATCAAATGGCTTGCCAATATCGGATTATGTTTAAATATGATTTTTTCCCCCCAGTACTGGGGATTGAACACAGGGGCATTCTACCTCCAAGCTACACCCCGAGCCCTATTTTTTATTCTTTATTTTGAAACCAGGTCTCACTAAGTTGCGGAGTGCCTCACTAGGTAGCTGAGGCTGGCCACGAACCTGGATCCTCCTGTCTCAGCCTCCCACATGCTAGGATTACAAGCGTGCGCCATCACGCCCGGCTCCTTAAATATGATTTTTTTTTTTTGTGGTAATGCGGATTGAAGTCAGGGGCATTCTACCTCCGAGATATACCCTCAGCCCTATTTGTTATTCTTTATTTTGAAACAGGATCTCACTAAGTTGCAGAGGGCATCATTAAGTAGCTGAGGCTGGCCACGAACCTGCAATCCTCCTGTCTCAGCCTCCCAAGTACTGGGATTACAAGCATGTGGCACCATGCGCGACTTTGATAAGATTCTTTGTGTGATGCTGGGAATCGAACCCAGGGCCTTGCATATGCTTGGCAAGGACTCTACCACTGAGCTTACTCCCAGCCCAAGATTTTATTTCTTAAAAGGAAGAAAGTATGGAAAGTTAGACCTAAAAGTTGCCATTTGGGCATTTTAAATAAATTGAACAAAACTCTTGCTTACTGTTTCTTTTTTTGAGGAAATGTCTGCACATGTTCTGAATTTAGTCATAAATTCCTTAAAAAAAAAAAAACGGGTATGTAATTTTCCTCATAGCTACAGCCAAGAGATATCCCCCTATGTCAATATAATACCCTTCACTGGGCATGGTGATGCACACCTGTAATCCCAGTACTTGGGAGGCTGAGACAGGAGGATCACAGATTGGAGGACAGCCAGAGCAATGCAGTGAGACTCTCAAAAACCTAGCAAGACCCTGTTTCAAAACAAAAAATAAAAAGGGCTGGGAGTGTAGTTCGGAAGTAGATGACCCTGGGTTCAATCCTCAGTGCCATATAAAAAATAATACAATGTATTTCATAAAATACCTAATACAACTTTTTTTTGTAAAAATAAATTCAGGCCGGGCGTAGTGGCGCACGCTTGTAATCCCAGCATTCGGGAGGCTGAGACCAGAGGATCCGGGTTCGCGGCCAGCCTCAGCTGCCTCATGAGGCACTCCGCAACTTAGTGAGACTCGGTTTCAAAATAAAGAATAGGGCTGGGGGCGTAGCTCGGAGGTAGAATGCCCCCGAGTTCAATCCCCAGTACCGCAAAAAAAAAAAAAAAAAATATATATATATATTAAAAAATAAATAAATAAATAAATAAATTCAGGATCTAGATGCCAATAGAGGTGAAACTTAAGTGTTTGCAAACTAGCCTTCATTTCTGGAAAAAAATATACCATAAACAAGGGGAAGGGGAGAGGCACGCACACAAAACCTATTACTCCTCTTCCTTCCTTTTTTGGGGGGGAGAGGGTGGGACGGGAGGAGACTGCAGATTGAATCCAAGAGCATTCTACCCCTGAGCTACAATCCCAGCCTTATTTTATTTTTTACTTTGAAACAGGGTCTAAGTTGCTGAGGCCTTTGCTAAATTACTGAGGCTGGCCTCCAACTTATGATCCTTCTCAGACTCCCAAGTACTGGGATTACAGGCTTACTATTCCTTCTTAATTGTTACTTAATCTGTTTATAAATTAGGTCCCTATCATCTTCCTCTTAAGTCTTCTTTATTAATAAAATGTGTAAATGAGTAAGCACATTACTTAAAGTAAATTTTGATATTGAAGTGCAGAGCTTCCACATTTTTAATTTGTGAGGAACTAAATACATCTTTCCAGGAAAATAAATTATTAAAAAACTCTTATCTTAAGGCAACCTGCAAGAGAATATGATCAGTCCATAAACAGAAACTTCATGAAGTTTAAGAAAGAGAACTTTTCATATGGTACTTCCTGTGCACTGACAGTATCTCTGGATCATACATCCAAACCTTCCAACACAGCCTTCCGCCAATGTTCTCCCTCACCAATTCTCCTTCTCTGTGTCATGTCATGTCAGGTTCATAAGGCAATAAAAAGCCTACTGAAAGAACGGCACAAATGTTTCTATTTGCCAATGCTGGCAGGTTCTCTAACGATCATTTATTTCTAACGTGGTTATGCCAAAATTTCCTCAGAAAAACTTTATTGGCAGCCTATCATGCCAAAACCAATCAACATTTCTACGTGACACCTACAGACCTAGGTCTAATCCCAGCAAAGACACTTCCTGACAGTAACTCCCCCAAGAATTCAGCCCTTTTATTTCTATGATACCATTCCTTCACTACTTTATTCAAACAGGTACCTAATATCTTAATAACTGAATTTAGGTATAGGAACTTCATCTGACTACAAAAATATTCAATTACATAACTACCCAATCTGTTTAGCACAGCTGAATCCACCATACCCCACCCAAAATCACCAACACAACATTTTGAACATGTTAAATTTTATTAAAAATATTAACATTGTACAAATATTCCAATACAGTTATGGTACATGAACACTGTACCAAGAGCATGGTTTTTCTTAACGTGATGATTAATAAGAAAGTTTGTGTAAATGTCCCAATTTGGATATTTCTTATGTTAGTGTATGCATACCAGCAATTTAATGTTTGCAGAAGCTTTCAGTCCAATTATAGAAATAGCCTTACAAGACAGTACTACCCATCACAGTAAGAGTCATTGAAGTATAATTCTACCTATGTTATTGAACAAGCTAAAGAAGTCCCTTTTGCCCAATCTTCATAGGTGAGAATCAAGATAAGCAATGTTCATAGGATCCTGACAAGTAGCTACATAAAATGAGAGCCCTTATGTATATTTGAGCAATTTAAGTTTTTCCCCACAAAGCTTCTTTTTCGGGCCCATGAAATGTGTTTTGTTGTAAATGTATAAAGTCAACAAGTTTGCACTGCAACTTGAATGTTCCTATCACTTAACAGAAAACTTTTCCAGAAGCATGCTTTTTTAGTGCAATCTTTAAAGTTCTAAACACTCAGCCGGGCGTGGTGGCGCACGCTTGTAATCCCAGCATTTGGGAGGCTGAGACCGGAGGATCCGGGTTCGAGGCCAGCCTCAGCTACCTAGTGAGGCACTCTGCAACTTAGTGAGACTCGGTTTCAAAATAAAGAATAAAAAATAGGACTGGGCAGCCTCAGCTACCTAGTGAGGCACTCTGCAATTTAGTGAGACTCGGTTTCAAAATAAAGAATAAAAAATAGGGCTGGGGGTGTAGCTCGGAGGTAGAACGCCCCTGAGTTCAACCCCTAGTACCGCAAAATAAATAAATAAATAAATAAAGTTCTAAACACTGATTTTTTCAATCACTGTTACATGCATAAATTGTGCCAGCAGAGAAAACAAGGCCCTTAACAGAACACTCCAATTCTGAAAGTATAATTTTACTGCAGGGATTGTAGCTAGTCTACAGCAAACTTATTGATAAGGGTTTCCATTCATGATGTTTAAGAGCTAGGAGATTCTTTCTACACTGATACAACCAATTAAGAAGGTAAAATTCGAGCCGGGTGTGGTGGCGCACGCTTGTAATCCCAGCATTCGGGAGGCTGAGACCAGAGGATCTGGGTTTGCGGCCAGCCTCAGCTACCTAGTGAGGCACTCTGCAACTTAGTGAGACTCGGTTTCAAAATAAAGAATAAAAAATAAAAAATAGGGCTGAGGGTATATCTCAGAGGTAGAATGCCCCTTAGTTCAATCCCCAGTACCGCAAAAAAAAAAAGAGTAAAATTCTGTAAGAATAACTGAGAAGGTTCTTTAGGCATCAAAATCCAAAATTATTATTATTATTTTTTTTCTTTGTGTGGTACTGGGGATTGAACCCAGAGGCATTCTACCTTCAAGTTACACCCCCAGCCTGACTTTATTTCGTATTTGGAATAGGTTCTCACTAGGTTTGGGGGAGTCTCACTACTTGCTAAGGCTGTCCTCAAACCTGTGATCCTCCTATCTCAGTCTCCCAAGTACTGGGATTACAAGTATGCACCACAACGCCCAGCCAAAATTATTATTATTATTATTATTATTATTATTATTTTTGCGGTACTGGGGATTGAACTCAGGGGTATTCTACCTCCGAGCTATACTCCCAGTCCTATTTTTCATTCTTTATTTTGAAACAGGGTCTCACTAAGTTGCAGAGTGCCTCACTAGGTAGCTGAGGCTGGCCACGAACCTGGATCCTCTGGTCTCAGCCTCCCAAATGCTGGGATTACAAGCATGCACCACCATGCCTGGCTAGCCAAAATTATTTTTAATCAATATTTATGTCATATTATTTTCATAAGGTATGGTCATAAATGCTTACTGAACTTAATTTCCTGAATTTATACATTACCATCATAAAATCCCCTATAGATTAAACTTTAGCAATCATCTAAGTTCTGAGTCCTAATTCTACCAATATCTACTAAGCTTATCAGTTGATAGGATTATTTCTTCTTGTGTGTGTTTGGGATTGAACTCAGGGCCTCTAGCATGCTAAGCATGTACTCTACTACTGAGCAAAACCCCAGCCTCAAGTTTGCATTTCTGTTAATATACAAAGTCTTAAAATTTTTGCAATGTAATTTCTTTTTTTACCCAAAGTCAGTTATTAAATCAATGTGTCTCTAAAGTGACCACTATTGTTTGTCAACTTGCTAAAACTTTCGGGTTTAATTTTACAATGTTAAGATTATTCTGAAGCTGGGCATGGTAGCGCAGGCTTATAATCCCAGCATTTGGGAGGCTGAGACTGGAGGATATGGGTTGGCGGCCAGCCTCAGCTACTTAGTGAGAACTGGTTTCAAAATAGAGAAAAAAAAAAAAATAGGGCTGGGGGTATAGCTTGGAGGTAGAACGCCCCTGAGTTCAATCCCGAGTACGGGGAAAAAAAAAATTTATTTTGAAGGATTTAAAATAATCAATATCTCTGTTTAAATCCTCCAATCTATCTTATCTTCCTGTTTTCACGAAAATTAGTGTGCAATAAACATCTAAAATGCATCATATATTAATTATCCACTAAAAATACAGTAAAATATTAGAAGGACTGAAATCATAGTAAAATTGACTAACTTTATTGTCTCTCCAAGATTCTTCTTAGATTGCGAGGTGCCTACCTTGATTACTTAAAATATACCCTGAGTATCTCATATTTCAATATTGCCAGGTTTTTCCTGCTGATCTATCAAATTGAGAATAAGTACTTATTATATGTTCCTAAAAAGAACAGATTTAATATTAAAATCTTATTTCTCTACAAGGCCAACATAATTGCCCACTTACAGGATATGGGGTTTCTCCCACACTTAATGCCCCACTATTAATTAAAAAAAAAAATAGGAAAAAAAAGTTCTTACCAATAATTCCACTGGTTATCGTCCCCAGCGAACCCCACCTAGCAAGTCGACATCATGACATGTCAGGTCAGGGCAGCCTCAACCTCGCTTCCCTGATAGTCAGGTGATAAAAGGAAGGAGTTAAAACAGGAAAAGTATACTTGTAGATTTCTGGATAACATCTGAAAATGATTTAAAAACCAAACCAAACAAAACAAAACCAGAGCTTCTGGTAACCTTTAAATTAAAAATATATGTATGTATTTTACATTTTTTTCCAGAAAGATTAGCAATAACTACTTCAAATTAAATTATTTATATTAAATTGCTGACCAATACAATATACATTTTTAAAACCTGGTGTTTGCATGTCAAAAGTAAGCTCTAACCAACAAACTTGTAAAAGTAAACATGTCAGGTTAATGGATTTGTTATTCTGGATTCTCTAGTCAGTCATCCAATCCACTGGCTTACTCAGAACAAGCCTATCCCTAAGTTAACAGAAGCTCTCATTCTTAGAGAAACATAAACACATTTATAAATCCAGTGCACTCTTTCTATAAGGCTCTTTCTTAGCTGTTCATTTAAGAGACTTCAAACAATAAAGGACAACACCAACATTAACCATAGTTGGTTTTAAGAATACTGGATAGCCCAGCATAGTAAAATGCTCTTTGGAAAAATCAAATCAACAAATTTTAACATATTTATAAGTCTTTATAACTAACAGGTAACAGCCTTATAGCAAGTATTTACTGGAAGGGTTTGGTTTTACAAAAATACACAATTAATAAAACATAGGTATGATTATTTTCAAATGGGCAGGAAGCAAATGATGTAATGAATTTCAAGAATATTATATGGCTTTATGCTAGGAGTAAAATTTTACATCCCTTCTCTTTTGTAACGTAAAATATGTAATTTATTTTGATGCATGCTGACCTTTATAAAAGAGGGTTCATCTTCTAAATCAGAGTACAAAATCAAATGAGAGAAAAATTACCTGCTACTAATAGAAAGCATTGGGCTTTCTTTTGCAGAATGACCCTAGTAACTAGGAAAACTGAAAAACAACTGTGCTGAACTCCATTTAAAAAACTAACTACAGAACCATAGCTCATTTCCTTATTTGATCAAGTAAATCTGGATTTAATAGAGATCTGGCAACTTATTAAAACTTTTTTGCTTTTAAATAATTTAAATACCTTCATATAAATGCATACGTTTAAGCAACTGCTATAAATGAGTGATCAAATAAAAATTAGCATTTCATTATAGGGATGGGGTGTATTTGTCTCAGGAGGGTCCCTAAAGAGAAGAGGTCTATCTCAATACAGAAATATTTCCCAACACACACTTTAGTGTAACAGGCTCATAAGTAATGCCTAATCAAGTAGGTTTTGGGGGAAAAAGATGGAAATGTAGAACAGGAAGCCAAATTCCTCAGAATTTATAATTTGTACCTATTAAAAAAAAAAAAATTCCACCACCCTAACACAAATCTAGAGTAAAGACTTTCCTCAGGTTTATATATTATACTGTAGACATTTCTGTAAAAAGTTCTAGATTTTCTCTGAATGCTGCTATAAGCAATAAAGTATGAGATATCAAAAAGGAAAAGTTCATACTTATAGAGTTATGCTTTATAGTTAACTAAGTCACAAAACCTATAAAGCAAATATTGGCGGGTACTTCTGCAGATATATTTTTAATTAGCGAGAGGGATAGAAGAGGAAGTAGTCACTTATAAAATTCAAATTGTAATTTGCAATTAAAGGATTCTGACACAGAACCCAAGTTTTAATCTTGTTTTTGTAGAGTTTATATTTTAGGGTAGGTAGGAGAAGCAAAATAAATTACTTTTTCAAAATCCTTTCTACTTTTATTCCTAATTTTCTTCATGACAACTCTATCTTGTAACATCTAAATTTTTAGAAATATAAACTCAAATTTTATTTACAGATTTTGTTCCTATCAAGAAAAATCAGACTTGAAGTCTAATTCAGACTTAAAATTACAGATTCAGTTGTATTTTCAAAGTTTAAAAGCAGCATTTAAAGAATGTTTGGTGTCTTTATTTGCATACATGGACATAAGAAAGACAAATGAGTCTAAATCTTACCAAATAGTGCCCATGTGAATTTGGAACTACAATGGATCATATAATTCCTTTATCAGTTAAAAAAAAAAATTTTTTTAATAAGGCCTGTTATATTACTATACTGTGTAATGAGGACTTGCAAAAGAAACTAATATATGAATTTTCATCAAAGTTAAATGTTTTAATTCAAAATGAAGTTATGAAACCCCAAAACACAATCTAATCAAACTCACAAGGAATTAAGTAGCTTATGATTTTGAAATCTTAATATTGTTATCATAAAAGACACCAAACAGGAACAAAACATAAAATAATGGCATGTCCAATTTAGTTATTCCCCATTGGCTCATATTTTTATTAAAAAAATTTAGAGGAACTAGGGTATAATTCAGTAGATTTGCTTGTTTAGCATGTGCAAGGTTTAATTCCTAGCACCAATGAAAAAAAGGGCATATTTCTTAAAACCAACTAAGAATAAAATAAAAGGGAAAATTTGATAGTAATTTGAAAGTGATCCAGACTTTTCCGCACTGTAAAGTTTATATTCTTTTGTTCCTCTGATTCTCAGGCAAAAAAAAAAAAAAAAAAGGGTCATTAAAATAAATCAGAATTTCTAAAGGAAATTGGGAAATAGATGTTGTGATCTGGCCAACAAAAAACTTAGCCATTAGAGATAGCAAATATATAAAAATAAAAGAAGTGTTAACACAAAGTCAGAGGTATAACTACTTAAAAGCCTCTCTCATAAGGCATTACTATTTCCGAAAGCAAATTTACATAGCAATAGGAAATTAAATTCCTAAACCAGTAACTGAAGTGGTAATCACAAATCATGTATACTACAACTTAAGTTTAGTCCGCAGTGCAATTGACGCCACAGTACTAACAGTTTTGTCTTTATCCACATTCATTTACCAGTAAATAAGGTCTTCAGCCCCAAAATATCCTTGATAGAAAGAATGTGGGTCAAAATAAATTGCAATCTGCTTCCCCACCCCCATTTTACTTGTTCTAATGAAAATTAGCATACGTCTGCAAAAATGTTCAAAAACATTTGAAACTTTTTTTTAAAATAAAGGATAAAATTTCAAAATCAGAAGAGATTATGAGAATACCAATCAATGAAGTGCTATTTGGAATAAATACTTGAATTTAGACTAGTTCTCAGTCTGATATCCACAATACATGTTGGAATAGACAAGAAATTTTGCATGAATTTGATCACTCACATAGGCAGTTATACTTTATAAAAACAATATTCCTTGCAAGGATTACGAATAAAATAATGTTTTAGGACACAATTGAATTTGAAATAGGTAATGTTTTGAATAGATTTTTGAGTTTTATTGAAATCTTACATGAACAAGAAATTGGAAATACAATCACATCAAAGAACAAATTGTCACGGCTTTGACGTTTAAGCCAAACAAATTTTGTAGGGCAGATTTCAAAAAAGTGTGAAGTTATAACAATTTAAAAACACAGTTAACCTACTTCTAGGAATGCAAAACATACAATCATAGGTTATTTTCAATACAAGAAAACTTAAAATTTGTTTGCTTTAATTTCTTAAAACTACTCAGACAAAGCACTAGCTTGTATTTTTATTTACAGCATACTTCATACTCCTATGTGATCTATCCCAAATCCAAAAAAATGAAACTGTCCAAACCAAAGGTTCTGCAAAATCATGATTTAACAGCTTGTTCTGGAGCTAAAATGAAGCCTGAAACGATAAAAGCATTGTACCCCCAGAATAAGGGAACTCTGCAAGCCCAATAATGTCCAAGAGCATTTATGAAATAGAAGAAAAATAAAAAGACTTGAGTATATATACAATAGTGATTTCTTCAGCCCAATACAAATGGCAGCAAATTGCTACTTAAAGATGAAACCGTTAAGCCAATTGTTTTTTGAAGAATGTAGATCTAGAGCCAATCGTATCTTGCCAGTATCATTTTCAAGCCCTCACTTGTCTATTTCCACTGTTGCCCATAAGTATCCTGATAAAATTCCTGGTTGTCATTATTGTAACCATAGTTACCAGAATAGTCACCACCTTGCTGAAGCGGCTGCTGAGCGATGGGTTGGGAACCCCAGTTCTGTTGGTTGTTGGTCTGACGACGCTTCGAATCAGGCTGGTTGTACCCATCTGCCTTTCTCTTGCCTCCTACATTGCCCCCACGATTGCCCCGAGCTCCACGGGAACCACGGCCTCTCTGCTGTTGTGCAGGACCCCCTCTACCACCCCTAGAGCCTCTTGGTGGTCCCAAAGGTGCCCCCCTCTGTGAATAGCCAGCTCTACCTCTTGGAGGTGGTGCTCCCCGCCCCCTTGGTGGTGGTGGAGCACCTCGCCCTCCCCTTCCTCCTCCTCTTCCTCTTACTGCATAGCCATCATCATAGCCGTAGTAGGGATCTTCATAGCCTCCACGATAGTCATGATAATCATAACCATAGTAATCATCATAATAATCTTCATAGCCATAGTAATCTGGAGGGTAGCCATATCCACCTCTACCTCCACCACGCCCTCGACCTCTAATTGGAGGTGGCATGCGAGGAGGAGGGTGATAATAATAATCTTCATACCTAGCAATGGAAGGGAAAAAAGAAACAACAAATTAGTTTATATCTAGACTTCTTGAGTTTTTTGTGAACCTCATCTCCATTATCAAGTTATTCCTTATTCAAAGATATCCATTAAAATATAGACTCACGCAGTGCTTCTGGAGGCCTGTCTAGCAGCTTGGCGCTCTTTCCTTTTCTTATCTGGTGGCTTAGCTAAGACTATTTCAATTTCTTCCCCTTCTATTTCTTTTCCATTCATTTCATCCATAGCCTAAACAAAATTAGAAAAATAAACTTATTTTACAAAAAAAAAAAAATTGGCCTTGACTTGTAATCTTCCTATCCCAGCCTCCCAGTACTGAGATTGCAGGCATACTTCACCTTACCTAGCAAGAAACAGTATTTAAAAATATAACATAGGCATGGTAGTACATGCCTGTAACCCTAGTACTTAAAGGCTGAGACTGGAGGATTGCAGGTTCAAGGCCAGCCTCAGCAACTTAGCAAGAACTGTTTCTACTAAATAAAAAATAAAGTAGGGCTAGGCAGGTAGCTCAGAGGTAAAATGCCCCTGAGTTTAATCCCCAGTGCTTGTCCCCCCCCCCAAAAGGATATTATGAGACTCTGTTTCAACATAAAATAGTGCTGGAGGTGTAGCACAGAAGTAGAATGTCCCTGGGTTCAATCTCGAGTATCCCCACCCCCCAACACACACACAAATTACTAGTTATCTGTGTTCTATATCATTGGAAATTTCAGAAATGAAGCACTGAATTCTATGCCAAGCTGGGCATGGTGGCACATGCTTGTAATCTTAGTACTTGGGAAGCTGAGACAGGAGGATTGCAGGTACAAGGCCAGCCATAGCAACTTATCGAGACCTTCCATTCTGCAACTTAGTGAGACCCTGTTTTAAAGTTAGAAATAAAATAGAGCTAGGGGTGTAGCTCAGAGGTAGAACAGCCTTGGGTTCAATCCCCAGTACCCCCCCCCCAAAATCTATGCCAAACTATGAATTTTATAAGCAATAGCTCCTCACTAGATTCCACTGATAAGAAAACCAACTAATTCTATAGACAGGACTAGGGTGTAGCTCAGTGGTAGAAAGGACTTGTCATGCGGCCCTGGGTGTGATCCAAGAATCCCAACAAAAAAGCTAAAAACCAATTTTATTTTTTTCTTTTCCTTGTCACTACTGGGGGTGGAACTCGGATCTCATGCACCCTAGGCAAACACTCCACCAAGCTACATCTAGTCCTTCATTTCTTTTTTAAGTCACTATGTGTTTAGCAAGCAGGTTAGCTTGCTTGCTTCTTTCCTACCCCGGGGATTGAACCTAGGGCCATTCTATCTCTGAGTTACACACTAGCTGTATGTAAGCATGCATGCATGCGTGGGGGGGGGGGGGATGTAGGTATATACTGGTACTGGAGATTGAACCCAGGGGCATTCCATCTCTAAGTTATACCCCTAGACATTTTTTTTTTGCAGTACTAGGGATTGAACTCAGGGGTGTTCTACCTCCGAGCTATACCCCCAGCCCTATTTTTTTATTCTTTATTTTGAAACCAGGGTCTCACTAAGTTGTAGAGTACCTCACTAGGTAGCTGAGGCTGGCCACGAACCCAGATCCTCCGGTCTCAGCCTCCCGAATGCTGGGATTACAAGCATGTGCCACCATGCCCGGCTTATTTTTTACTTTGAAACAGGGTCTCACTAAGTTGCTAAGGGCCTTCCTAAATTGCTGAGGCTGGCCTCAAACCTGTGATCCTCCTGTCTCAGTCTCCCAAGATTGGGATTATAGGTGTGTGCTACCATATCCAGCTTAAAATATTTTGAAACAAGCTGGGAGTGGTGATGCACACTTGAAATCCCAGCATTTGGGAGGTTGAGACTGGAGGATCCGGGTTGAGGTATATATATATATATATATTTTTTTTTTTTTTTGAAGCCGGGCGTGGTGGTGCACGCTTGTAATCCCAGCATTTGGGAGGTTGAGACTGGAGGATCCGGGTTCGCGTCCAGACTCAGCTACCTAGTGAGGCACTCCGCAACTTAGTGAGACATGGTTTCAAAATAAAGAATAGCTCGGAGGTATAATGTCCTGAGTTCAATCCCCAGTACCGCAAAAAAAAAATATATATATATAATATAAATATAAACATAAGTAATATATTTATATATATTATATAATGTATAATATAAATATAAATATATAATATATATATATTTTTTGAAACAGGATCTTGCTAAATTACTGAGACAGACCTTCCACTTGCAATCTTCCTGTCTCAGTCCCCCAAATATTGGGATTACAGATATGTACCACCTGGCTGTTCAGCAAGTTTCAACAACATTCAAATATCAAGAAGAAAGTTTTCAAAATCTCTACCTTAACAGCAGCTCCTCTGTCTTCGAAATGAACAAATGCATAATCTTTCAACTTCTTAACTCTTTCAAGTTTTCCAAATTCAGAAAATGACTTTTCCAATATTTCTTCTGTCACTGTAGTAGCCAAGTTTCTTACAAATAAAACTTTCACCTAACAGCAATAAATACACAAAATTGGCACTGGGAACTTATTTTTAGCTAACTTTTAAAATATTTCTTCCTGTATTTTGGCACAGACTTTTCTTCTCTAAAACATTAAGTGCTAAAAGTGTTGTTACAGAAAGTATGAAAAACTGCCAAAGAAATGATTCTGATACTAGCTGACCAATTTATATAAGCTGTTGGTTCCTGTCTTCTATCTCTGGTCAGAAAAAGATCTAATATGATGAAGAGAGCCAACACATTATTATTACTAATTCACATATTTAGTGGTCCCTAAGCCCCCCACACAATTTTTCTATTTTCTCTTAGTAGTGGATTAACTCTAAAATTCACATGAAAAAATAAACAATGGGGGGGGGAGCAAAATCTATAGACTAGTGAATATAAACAACCTATAATGCTTAAACCATTTAATAAAAGCGATATTAATCAGAAAAAAGATAATTAAAATTAGTCTTTATCTCACATTATATACCAGTATAAACATCAAATAGATAAAATATTTAAATGATAAGAGGGAGAGAAGACTGAAAAGTATGAGAAGAAAATAAGGGTGATTCTTTTATATAACATTAAAGTGAAACGGACTTGTAACTTAAAATCTAGAAACCACACAAAAATGTAATACATTGCTGGGCGTGGTGGCGCACGCTTGTAATCCCAGCATTCAGGAGGCTGAGACCGGAGGATCCGAGTTCGCGGCCAGCCTCAGCTACCTAGTGAGGCACTCTGAAACTTAGTGAGACTCGGTTTCAAAATAAAGAATAAAAAATAGAGGGCTGGGGGTATAGCTCGGAGGTAGAATGCCTCTGAGTTCAATCCCCAGTACCGGAAAAAAAAAAAAAAACAATGTAATACATTAAACTGCAAAAAATCTCATAGCTTCCAGACATGGCAAAAAACACTAGTCAAATGACAAATATGGAAAGAACCTTTGCAACTTATATCACAGAGATAATCTTTTATATCAGAGCACCAGAAAATAAGAAAAAGCTCAATAAAAAAATGGGCAAAATTCATGAAGACATGAAATGTGTGGCTCTTCAACATTAAAAGTAAAAATTTATACACAATAAGAGAAGCAAATCATTAATAGCATTGGGATACCACTTGTTACCAGACTAGCAAAATCCAAAAGTTTGACCATACACTACTTTGTCAAGGATGAGGAAAACCTCCTAAAGAGGGGATTTTAGCAATATCTTAAGGATTACAGATGAATTTACCCTTGGTCTACCATTCTACCCCTATGAACCTATTTAGCATTTGTATTAATTAACATGATACAAGCTTATACACTATAGTATTGTAATAAAACATTAGAACCAACTCACTGAATGTACTATCAACATGGAATACTATGTAGCAATTTAAAAAATTAAGAAGAGGTCTATGAGCTGATATACAAACTGCCAAGATATACTGTTAGTAAGACATGTTTTTCCCCATTTTTTGCATTTCTAAAATAGGGATACAACTTACAGTGAATGAGATAACCACTGCACCAGTTTGTGGGCCACACCCTATATTTTTTAGTGGGACATAAAATAATGGTGTGTTTTCTGAGAGTTGACCAAACAAAATGGTGAATAAGCAAATAAACCAAATAGAATGATGAATAAGTAAAGATCAGTAAATGCAGGAGGCTATCAGCAACCACACGCATGTAAGAATCAGGGGAAACAAGTATATGCATATTTGCCTATATTCCCTAAGGAAACACTGAAAGGATAATCCAGATACTACTAAAACTAGATGTTTAAGCCGGGCGTGGTGGCGCATGCTTGTAATCCCAGCATTTGGGAGGCTGAGACCGGAAGATCCGGGTTCTCAGCCAGCCTCAGCTACCTACCTAGTAAGGTACTCCACAACTTAGTGAGACCCTGTTTCAAAATAAAGAATAAAAAATAGGACTAGGGGTATAGCTCGGAGGTAGAATAACCCTGAGTTCAATCCCCAGTACCGAAAAAAAAAAAAAAGAAAAAGAAAAAACTAGATGTATTACAAGGAGACAAGGGGATACAGTACGAAGGGGGATAAGCATGGAAACAGGATTTGTCTGTATCTTTTATTTTTTTCTCTCTTTTTTTTTTTTTTTTTGCGGTACTGGGGATTGAACTCAGGAGCATTCTATCTCCGAGCTACACCCCCAGCCCTATTTTTTATTCTTTATTTTGAAACCAGGTCTCACTAAGTTGCAGAGTGCTTCACTAGGTAGCTGAGGCTGGCCGCGAAGCTGGATCCTCCAGTCTCAGCCTCCCAAATGCTGGGATTCCAAGCGTACACCACCATGCCTGGCTTTGTTCCATTATTTATCTCTACTCCTTCCCTTTTATTCTTTTTTTTTTTTTTTTT
>PVLC010026964.1:0-22251 GCA_004027655.1 Graphiurus murinus
CTGGCCTTGAACCTGTTATCTTCCTGTCTCAGGCTCCCAAGTACTGGGAATTACAGATGTGTGCCACAACACTCAGCACTTTCATTTTTTTAAAAACAGTATCTTTGCAGTTTTCTGCAGTGTTTGATCATACATGTATATACAAGAAAACATTCAAGTGATTAATCCTAATGTAATTTCTATTAATTTGGAACTCCTTGGTAGACTTGTATTTTCTGGAATTCACATAACATGAAGCAACTATAGGAAAGCTCAACTTAAAAAGAGTTAGAAAACTGTAGAATTTTGTACTCTGTGTAACAACAAACCCTGGGAAAGCAATTTTGAGAACCCAAGTCATGAATTCTGATGTAGGAGTAGCAGAAGTGGGTAGAAAACACTGCATTTTAGAGTCATCACAAAAAGCCCCCAAATAGACAACTAAGTTCCAAGAAGGAAATGAATTGCTGAAAAAAAAAAGCCCAATATTTCATAAATAAGTGCAAGATAACATAAAAAATACCTCTGTGTCTTCCACCCACAGATAAAAAATGTTAATGTACTGCTGTATTTGCTTCAAAACTTTTCCTAAAGAAATGAAATGTTACAAAAAGAATTGACGTCCCCAGGGGACTAACAATCCTATTATCCCCCTCCCTTGATGATTTCCCAGATAGCTAACAATTCCTTAAGCCCACAAGCAAACTCTAAAAATGCTCATGCTCCCATACCTTTGCCAATTGTTGTAAAACTTTTTAATTATTTGAGTCCAAAAGCCAAATAATGGCTTCATTTTCTTAACTACCCTATGAGATTAATTATCTTTCATATGGTTTGTTCCTTTTCCTCCCTCTCCCCCTTCTTTGCCTCCCCCTTATTTGTAGGAGGGTTTGAGTTTTGTTTATGGTGGGGTTTTTTTTTGCATATTAGGTAAACTGATCATTTTACAGTATTTGTATTAAATTTTTTTCCTATCTAGCTGTTTCCTATTTGGCACGTTTATGGGGGTTTTTTAATTAAATAATCATTTCCTTTTTTTTTTTCTTTTGGGCAATGATGGGTATTGAACTCAGACTCATGCATGTTAGGCAACTGCTCTGCCGATGAGCTATATCCCAGCCCCTCCAAGATTGGTGACTATTTTTCTTCACCAACTTTTTTCTTGGAGTCTTTTCTTGCTTAAGAAGGCCTCTCTTACATGGAGTTTATATTTAACAATCTCATAACTTCCCACTTGATATTTTCTGAGGTTTACTATCTTTTTACATTCATTTATTTATATTGTAACCAACTAATTTATATTGGACTACTTGAAATTACTTTGAAATGGCTAATAGGAATGGTTTTCTTCCATGGCCAATTTTCTAGGTGATCATGTCAACAGTCAATTAAACACTGAAGTGTGCACTCATCTTTCACCACCACTTTTATTGCTACTCAGGGCACCAGCAAAAGGCAAGCTGCCAGTTCACTCTAAGATAAGTATTTTCCTAGGCTACACATTATCTAGTCTAGAAAATGAAGTGAAGGGTTTTAGTTTAAAAGCCTTTTCAATTAAGGATCCTGCTGAGCTCAAAGATTTCTCTGGGAGCCAGAGAAAAGCATGTCAATGCCAGCAATGGATTTAATTAGATCAAGCAGATGATTCTGTCAACAAAAGCAGGGTTTTACAGAAAGGAGAATTTTCACCACCCCTGAGTATGGAAGATGGAGATCAGAAAGCTCAGACTGAGAGATCTATGCCATCACTCTGACATGGGAAGAAATTTGTACACACAGTGAGTTACCTGTAATTCCTGAATTGGATGCCAATGCTATGTTTCCCTCAGTGGTATTAGAGAACTACTAGGATAGGAATGGCACCAGCTGAAAAGATGGGCAGTATCTTTTTAAAAGTGTGTGCATGTGTATATTTACATGTGTAAATATGTGCATGTTACACATTTATATACACATATACATACATACACATACACACATGAACATGCACATGCATAGATCTATATATAAATTCTGCTAGAGGCCAGCCCAAATGAGCTGCAAACCCCAAACTATGCCATCAGTTTCTATGGTCAAAGCACGATAAACGGCGATTAGGGGTACCACACAGGAATCTCTGACACATGAGGGTAACTCTGCCCCACCTGAGTAATGAATGATACAGATGGAAGAACAAGACAGGTGAGCCTTGTAATTTTCACCACAGTAATGGTGATAATGCTGAAGACAATGTCAACAAAACTGTAGTACTTAACAGCACCCTCCTGTCTGGGCTGAGAGCTGCCTTCACTTACTGAGCTAACTAAGAAGCGATGTTTTCATTGTTTCAGAAGCACACTTCACTACTTATCAAAAGGAGCCACCAAATTTCACAGCAAAAGCATAAATGTATCTTATTACTCTGATTTGGAGAAGTTATTTTAAGAAGGTAAGCAAAACCAATTTTCAAAACACACATATATGAGCCAGGTGACTCCAGTTCTTAGGGTGTGAAAATTGGTACACCAGTATTGTTATAATACAAGAAGTTCTTTAAAAGCAAGAAAAAACATAGAAAGGATCTTAGACTTCATAAAGCATACTCACTGGAAATCTAACCACAGTAACATCTGTTTTTGTGGCCTCCACCAGAAAATCCATCCAAAAATCCACCAGTTCCTGCTTGGCCACAGGCTGCTCTGGAGTCAGTTTTGCAAAATGCTTATATATCAAAATTGTCTCTACAATAGACTTGAGGTACCTGAGAATTAAAAGACATAAAACATATAGCAGGCAAATTTAGAACCACCTGCATCCATGTATACCAGTTTTATTCTGTGAATGTAATTTATATATGACACTAATAGTTACACATTCAGATTCATCAAACATTATTCATGATTCGTTGCATATCATGTATTAGCACACCTTATCTCAGTTAAATCTCACAAGAATTCAATGAAGTAGGCTCTTATCCCTATTTCAGAGATGAGGAAACAGATTTACAGGGCTTAAGTAAATTGGACTATACATCTACTTAAAACATAAATTTTTAAATGTCTACATTCTATTCAAGGACAAGGTGAATACATTTTTAACATACTTTTATTCATGCATTATAATTGTACATTATAATGAGGTCAGAGCAATAGAAACATACATGCACACCACACCTGAGTTGTTTCCCTTTCAGATCCCATCCTGCTTCCTCCACCTCCCCATACTTATTACTGAGGTTGCTATCGATCACTTCACATATGTACTTAGGAATGCATTTCTTTTTAAACATGCTTCCTCGAGAAAACTTTCTGAAAAAGATCCTTCATAAGAGATTATTTTGCTTTAAAGCAACTGACCTTATGTACCGTACAAATATCCTCAAACTTAATCAGACAGATGGTGCCTCAAAGGAAATGTTCAAAAAAACAAGGAACAAGATAATTATACAAGATAATGGCTATGTAGGTGCTTTATAGGCTACAAACATGGAGGCTAACATTCCATAAAAATTAAGTTAATGGAAACTCAAGGCAGTGTTCTTTAGCCATTATTACTATTGCATATAAGATACACCACCTTGTCATCAGAAGCCCGGATACCTAAAACCAAAGCTCTTTGCGCCTCTGCCCATCAGAATAGTCAGCGAAAGTAAATAGCACATTTGGCTGGAGGTAATGCATACATTTGTTGGCTTGTGAATTTCACGTCATTTGCTGAAAGCCTACTGTGGATGTGATAATCCTGTTAGTCCAGCCCCTGCTCTCAAGTTGCACAGTGTACAGGGGAGATAAATGTAAAAAGGCAATCTAATACCATGAATAAATATGAGTGGAGACATCATTAAGTAGAGATTTGGCTAAAGGAAGTCATACAACTGCTTCAATATGGGTGTAACTGAAGAACCACAGAACAAGAAAGGAGGGACATGGGTGTGAGGCAGGGTGTAGGCCAGTGTCTGCTTTATGAGCAGATGCCATTTATGAGTGTTCCTGGGTTCTCAGGCAGGCACCGAGAGATGAACATGGGAAACTTTGGCATGTTTGCTATGAAGAAAGAAAGTGCAGTGAAAACCTGGGGTGTGACAAGAGCTGGGGCCAGGATGGCTAAGGAACAACCCCGTGTGCCAAGCCAAGGAGATGGACTTTATCCCTCACCCTGTGAGGAACCATTAAGCTCTATTGATTTAAGGACTTCAGTAGAGGGGAAGGGTCAGGCTTGCATTTTACAAAGATCAGTTGTGGCTGGGCGTGGTGGCACACGCTTGTAATCCCAGTACTAGGGAGGCTGAGACCGGAGGATCACAGGTTCGTGACCAGCCTCAGCTACTTAGGGAGACTCTATTTCAAAATAAAGAATAAAAAATAGGGCTAGGGTGTAGCTTGGAGGTAGAATGCCCCTGGGTTCAATCCCCAGTACTGCCAAGAAAAAAGATCAGTTGTGGGAGTGATGTTGAGGAAGACTGACTAAAGAAGACCTGAACATGAGGAAGTCCTGCAGGAAGCCGCAAGGGCCTTAACATGGTGGCCATCTCCTCAAATGACTCCTGCGATCTGGCCAGTCCCTGGCCGGCTTCTGAGCTGCTCTGGAAAGGGCCTTTCTCTGCATCTTTGCTAATCTCTTAAAGTCTTACAGCTAAAGGTCAGTCATTACATGTGACGCATGATAAATTTAGCACTGCTTTTCAAAATGGTCCTAAATGCAGGTGGAATTTTGTCTTCAAAATTCCTACAGATAATGATGAGACTTGGGTTTGTTCCAAGAATAAATTGAAATTAGAAAAATATACAGAGGAAATGCTGCAATGTATCTGCTATAAGTGAAAAGAAATGAAAACCAAGGAGAATTTCAAAACTGAGGTCAGATCATAAAGGAAACAAAAGGCACAGGCATGTGTGTGTGACAGAGGCTAGAGCAGCTGAGATGGACACAGGGTCTGAGGCCCTGGATGTGCATCGTTTGCAGGTATGGAATGTGTGACCTCTGCATGGCTCATGTGGGTGACACTGGCGGGCCTGGCCCCGTGGGTTGGTCGATGTTTAGGAAAGGCTAAGTGACCGGCTGGCATCATCTACCCACAGTCATCAGAACCTATTTAACACGTTTTCTTTATGAATGTCACATTTTCCTCCAGATTCTGCATCTTATTCTAAAAATAAATAATCCAGTTGCTAGTTCAACAAATAAATGAACACTGAGTCTGCTTATTAAAATACTTGTGTAAACAGTAAGCATGTATGATTACCATGCTGGTGTCTTCAGTTTGAAAAGCTTCTCAGATGCTTGAATGACCCTCAGATGGTCATTGGCAAGGACACTGGCCCCCAGAAAAAATCCAACTTCCCAGTAGCTCTGCAGCTTTTCCAAGTTTCCCTTTTTACCAAGAAGGCTACTTAGCTTCACCCCTAGAAGAGCAGGGAGCAGAACGTCACAAACACACACACCACACGGGTAGAGCCAACTTTTCATTAAAAAGCAAAATTAAGTTTTCATCCTCCCTTAAGACTCAAATAGCTTTTAAAATTCCTGATTATTAAGGTGGATCAAGCTCATTGTCAAAAAAAAAAGAAAGAAAAGGAAAAGAAATAGAAAAAGAAAATCTAACTCATGTGAAAGATACACAGAAGAAAGTGAAAGTTGTCCTTTAATTTGAAAACCCAAAGGTAACTGCCAGGGTCATTTATATATAAACCTGTCTAGAATTTTTATGTACATCCATATATGCATAAATTAAAAGGTGATAATGCTAAAAACCTTGCTGTGTAACCTCCTTCCTTCTCTTATTATATCATGGATTCTTAAGTAACTTGAAAGGGAAATTCCCTTGGGTTTTATAGGCTGACACTCTATCAGTCTGTTGAAGCATAAATATATATGGCATGTGTATTTATATATTTTGCAAGAGTAAATGCTATAATAATAATAATAATAATAATAATTATATTATGTAATAATATAATAATTATAGCATTTTATTATTATTATTATCATCATCATCATCTATGTGTGTGAGTGTACATGTGTGTGTGTGCGTGCGTGTGTGTGTGTGTGTGTGTGTGTGTGTGTGTATGTGGTACTGGGGATGGAACTCAGGGGCATTCTACCTCTGAGCTACACTCCCAGCCCTATTCTATTTTTATTTTGAAATATGGTCTCATCTCACTAAGTTTCAGAAGGCCTAAGTAGCTGAAGCTGGTCCCAAACCTGCGATCCTCCTGTCTCAGCCTCCCAAGTACTAGGATTACAAACATGAGCCACCATGCCCGGCTATAATAATTGTTTTCAAAAATAGTAATTATACACTTATGAAGTTATAGACTGACAAATAACACTGTCTCCATACTGAGACTTTCTAGCAAGACTTGAAATCAGGTAATACAAATTCCCCAACTTTGTTCTTTTTAGCATTGGTTTGGCTTTTCTAAGTTCTTTACATTTCATTATAAAACTTCAACTCTATTCTGGTATTATTTTTGCATTTTATAAGTATTGTTTGCATAAAAATATATCCTTGTTTGGACTTGGTAGTGCATGCTTGTAATCCCAGTACTTGGGAAGCTGAGGCAGGAGGATCACAGCTTTTCAGCCAGCCTCAGCTACTTAGTGAAGCCTTCTGCAACTTAGTGAGACCTTGTTTCAAAATAAAGAATAAAAAATAGGGCTGGGGTATAGCTCAGAGGTAGAATGCCCCTGAGTCTAATCCTCAGTACTACGAAAAACACATATATATCCATCCTAAATATATCTCCTTGTGGATGTGTTTAATGCCACTAACATACATTACATTAAACTATAGATAATTAAGTGAGATTTGGGAATAGCATAAAAAGATAAGGTCACTCATGAACAGTCTAGAGAAAACATAGTTTAATTCATCTTGCTCTTTACTGTTAATAAAAGTCCCAGACTCGGATAAGTGGACTTGTTAACTTGTGGATTTTTATCCAGTAGAGATGTAAATAATTTCTGTGCAGTAAAACACATAATCCCTAAGATTTATGGCCTAAATGGATATAAACCAGCTTTTTTTTTTTTTTGCGGTACTGGGGATTGAACTCAGGGGCATTCTACCTCCGAGCTACACCCCCAGCCCTATTTTTTATTCTTTATTTTGAAACCAGGTCTCGCTAAGTTGCGGAGTGCCTCACTAGGTAGCTAACGCTGGCCTCGAACCTGGATCTTCTAGTCTCAGCCTTCCGAATGCTGGGATTACAAGCTTGCGCCACCACTTCCAGCTTTATAAACCAGCTTTTTTAAAAAGTCAAACTCAGAAATCTTACCTGAACATATCTTTGTCAAATTGTTTATGAATACTTTAGCTTTCTAAATGTTCTTTGAACTGAATATATATTCTTATTGTTTTCCACATTAACTGGGTTAAATAAAATCCTTTACATGTACCTATATTTCCTAGTAGTCATAACTTTATCTTTTTGAAAATTATATCTACTGACCCATTTTGTTCCATCATCTGAGATATCGTATTTTCCCAGTGTCCTATTTATAGAATGGCATATATATGTAAATGATAATAGATTTTCCCAACATCCTATTTATAGAGCTCCAGATTATGATTTTCCAACCTATTTTGTAATGCACTTGTGTCGATTTCATTGAAATATTCACAGAATTGAAAACTTGGGACTTAATAGGTCAAAACAAAACAAAATAACCTTTAAATTTTTTCAATTTATTTTTTATCATATAATTCCACATGAACCATAAGTATTTGAGGGGAAAAATCTACTTGTGATCTTTACATTTTGAAAGGATAAACTAAAAAGAGAACAACTTTGCCACTGAAAATTTCATGAGATGAAAAAATTACATGTATACAATAATATCCATGATGTTATATCTGGCCATAATAAAAAAAATGTAACAAACACAAAAAAGAGGGGGAGTGGGTAAGGGAAATGAGACATTTCTCTACCAACCTCAGTCCAAAATGAGCCACTTTTTACTGTATCATACTTATAGAACATGAAATCCAGGACTCATCTAGCTGAGAACCAAAATGTCAAACTTTTTAAATAGGAACTATGAAAATGCTTAATAGTAAAGTTATAATGGTTTTAAAATAAAATTTCAGATTTTCTTCTTGTACTCTAGGAGCTCATTCTATGATGCTGATACCTCGGCATTGGCCTTGGCATAAATTTGTCCCACCATGACACCTCGCCATTCAACATTTGGACAAAATGTATTATTCTTTATGGCAAAGAGGGTGTTAGTATATGAATGCGTCATGATTTATTTACCCAAATGCAGATGGATGGCCACTTTCATTACCATAAACATTCTTGTATGCATAGATTTGTGTACATTTCAATTATTTCCTTGTTATAAAGTTCTAACTGTAGACTTGTTAGGTACAGAAGAGATGTCCATTTTAAGGGTTGATACACTCTGCCAAATCACCCTTGGGAAATGCTACACCGATTTCCACTCTCACTAGAGGCATCTGGCAACACTCTTACCCACACCTTCCCAATTAAAGCAAACACTCCACAGATATTTCTAGCTCTAATTGATGGTCCTTGTGAGAACTTATCATTGTAACATCACTATCATTACTGGACTTATCCTTCTCTCTATTAACTAACTTTTTATTTATTTATTTATTTATTTATTTATTTATTTATTTATTTATTTAATTTATTTATTTTGGAGAATGCATTATCCAGAAAAATACATTTACTATATAGCATGCTTCAGGAGCTGTACTTCATCAACTGGATAAACTAGAGTATCTCCTAAAAAGGAAGGAAAAATACTTAACATTTTCCCTTCTAATTTTCTGAGAAGTTGGCTACCTCCACAAGTGGCAAAAGAGTTGTTTAGTGGTTGGTGATGGATTTTGTTTTGATTAATTATCTTTATAGACTCATGGACGTGTGTGTGTGTGTGTGTGTGTTAGTTCCCAGGGGGGCTTTCTACCTTTGACCTATACATCCAGCCCCTGTATAATTTTTATTTTGAAATAGGGTCTCATTAAGTTGCTGGGATGGGCCTTGAACATGCAATCCTCCTATCTCAGCTCCCAAGTACTGTGCCACCATGCCTGGCTTACTCAGAGACTCTCATATTCAAGAATATCAACCTTATATTCAATAATTTTTAATGCTCACTAAAAATGAGATTCAAGTAGTGTTTTGTCGCATTTCCAGAGTGTCCTCTTACTACATCATTATTTCTACTGGAGAACCAAACCTATAATTCTGACTCTCCCATAAAATGTCTCATAGTTGAAAAACTCCACAGATGGGAGAATACCTTTATTTAGCTAAAGGTCGAATATTAATTGAGGGTTGAGAAGCTCAAAATAGAAGATGTGGTTCTGTATTTTTAAGTCGTAGTTCTAAATAATCTACAAATCAATGATTCTTTAATAACTGGGAGAGCAAAATATAGACACATGAAGCAACTAGGCATAACCTTCAACAAACCCACAATGAGTATTAGGAGTCTGCTATGGTTCGGATGGTTTGGGAGTGTCTCCCACAGGCTCACGTGTTGGAAGCTTAGTCCCCAGTGCAGTGGTATTGGGAGGCAGTGGACCCTTTAAGAGGCGAGGCCTAAGGGGGGGAGGTTAGGTCACTGGAGATGATGTCTTCTAGGTTCTCAGAAAGGATCATGGCAGTTCTCAAGGGACCTTGATTAGATCTCACGAGTGAGTTGTTATTTAAGAGTGAGCCTGACCTGTCTTTTTTTTTTTTTTTTTTTTTAATACACTTTTACTGGTGCACTGTAATTATACATCATAGTGAGATTCAAAGTGATCCATTCACACATGCACACATCAACTTGTAGTATTTCCCTCCACTCCTCACCCCTGACCCTCCTCCCTCTCTGTACACATTCCCTTCCTCAAGCCTCTTTATTCCCTCCCTGCCTCCCTCCCTCAATCCCCTCTCACTATTCTACTGCTCATCCCTGTCTTGCCATTCCTCTTTCTTCCTGATGCTCCCACCTCCAGAACATTCATCATGATGTGATGCAGCCCAAGGATCTGGTGTGATACACCAGAGGCCAAATCAATGGGGCCACCTGATCTTGTACTTTCAGCCTCCAAACCTGTTAGCTAAATGGACATCTTTTCTTTATAAAGCACCAGCCTCAAGTATTTTGTTATAGTAACAGAAAATGAACTAATGGAATCTTTGGTTAACGGATCATAATAGTTAAGAATACTTTCTTACATTTGAAACATTAAATTTAATACATTTAGAAAGCTTCAGATTTAGTGCTTATGACATTTTAATTTTAATTGACTTCCCTTAATAAATCAAAAATTCATAAAGCAACTAAAGAAGGGATTTCATTAATAAAAGTCTGATTATTATAATTACTAAGTAATTCAGATTAATTTGTATGTCTATAGTGGCCAACTAGAATAATAGTAGACATAAATTCTTAGAAAATATGGTTAAAGAAATTAATGAAAGAATGTAACCATATTTTTAAAATCTCCCAAAAATATTTCTAGTCTTGTTTTCATTATATACTATTAACTTCATTATTATTTTAGCTTATTAACTTATCTAGTCAATATGTCTTTCCTTGAAAATCTATTAATTCCTATTTCATCATATGAAAATTAACTTTGTATCAACCAACTTTGATTAGCATAATTTATGATTGAATAAAATCTGAGGTAGTTAACTAATTTTTCATTACTGAAGGGCATACAACTTAAGAGTATATATCACAGTATTCTAGAAGACTAAAATTTAGCTCTCACATTAGCTAAAAATTCACTTTCGATTCATATGTTAAGTCTGTGTATATTGTGCAATTTCCAAAATTTTAAATTCAGTTTCATCTTTTTAATGCTTGCTCAACATGCATTATAAATTTTTGGAAAAATTAAAGTATGTTTACTTTTCAAAGCTGTATTACAGTTCCTCAAACCTCAGATTGTGAACTGTCATAATCTATACTCAATTTTAAAATGAGACTTAAAATAAGCAAGCTTTCAAATAATTGTTATTGCTTTACCTACATATGTGAACTGATGTCAAGTCTTATGAGGATATAGTGGCTTTAACCAAACTTCACTTTGAGTTAAAGAACAGAGCAATAAAAATTATGTTTAGACCACTGATATAGAAGGAATTTTGAGCCAGACATGATGGTGCACACTTGTAATCCCAATACTTGGGAGGCTGAGACAGGAGGATTGCAGATTTGCAGCCATCCTCAGCAATTCAGTGAGGCCCTCGGCAACTTATTCAGACTCTGTTTCAAAAATAAAGAATAAAATGGGACTGGAGGCGCAGCTCAGAGGTAGAATGCCCCTGGTTTCTATTCCCTGTAAAACACACACACACACACACACACACACGGAATTTTGGCTAGCATTTATAATCTTCAATGCAATATTTTACTATAATTTCTAAAAAGCACAAACTATGATGTATTTTCCCTGATTTCATTTACTAACCAAAAAAAAAAAAATTGCAAATACAGCTTTATGCCTTTAACAATACTGCAATCCAGCAGTAATAATTAATCATTTTTTAGACTTGGACTTAATAAAGTATTTAATATTATACTCAAACTTTATTTACCTTCAAAATTTTCCCAGGACATTACATATGGAAATCTTACAAGTCCTTTCCCTGAAATGTGAAAACTCCCAGAATGATTTTTTCTTTAGGAAAATTAAAACATTCACCAGTTTAAAACTGCAAAGGAAAACATTTCTTCTAGACTGTGTAGCTTCATTAAGATTAATGTTCTTTCATTCAGAAAAATACAGCTAAAGACGTCAATGTCTATAATAATAACTCATCAGGGTTAGAAGGGCTCTCTGAAAGAGTTCTGTAAGGTAGCCTCTTTCAATAAAAATCTGATTACCAAAGACAGTATTCCAGCACCTAGCATCTTTTTTTAAGACAGCATTATCAAAGCCAGGTGTGGTGGAACACACTCGTAATCCCAGTACTTGGGAGGCTGAGACAGGAGGATCACAGGTTCAAAACCAGCCTCAGCTACTTACTAAGGCCCTCCGTAATTTAGGGAGACCCTTTCTCAAAATAAAGAATAAAAAATAGGACTGGGGGTGTAGCTCAGAGGTAGAATGCTCCTGGGTTTCACCCCCAGTACCGCAAAAAGAAAAAAATAAAATAAATAAAATAAAAGAAGGCATTATCGAAATCAAAACCAAGAAAATTACTTAAAACCTGTCCAAGAAGATGCCCTAATTTCTTAACTCCATAGAAGGGTCAGCAGATGAGACAATGACTCCAGATCCAAGAGACAAAGGCACATTCAATCAGTGACTATAATTTGAGATGTTCTCTAAGAACAGTCACTACGAAGACTGTGTCATCCACTCGACCTCTTTTCCTAGGAGTTTGGGAGGTTCCATCTCCACCATCAGTGAAGCCACGGGGATGGGTGTTTTTAAAACAAAAAAGGAAACAGAGGTGTTAATTTTATTTTTATTTTAAAAAGCACCAGGAAAGTACAATTTTAAATAGGAAACATTTCTGATGTTCCACAAAACACTAACCTTATTTGAGAGTTAGGGGCTGAATGCAGAGCCCATATAGTTTGAGCTGGAAGAGTAATTGCTAACCAGGAGGCTGTTTATAAACAGGTGAAATAAACCAAAAATTGAATTAGATCTTAATATTAGAATTCTATGTAACAGTATGAAATACCAAACAAGGAGGTAATAATAAACTTTTTTTTTTTCATGAAGTCAGATGAGAAAGAAAAAGAAAGTAAAAAGGTCTATTAGTGGTTCTTTTTCTTTGCACTAAGTTTGGGTCTAGTTTCTTGATTTCCATGTAAAATATCAAGCTGTAATTACCAACTTTCCGAAGCTCAAAGGAAGATTCAAACTGGTGCCCAGCTGCCAGAAGGAGAACCGCATAATTAATTCCCGACTGTAGTGTTGGCTCAGACTCAAATGCCTTTTTGAACCTACAAGAAAAAAAAAAAAAGTACAAGTTTACTTTCTCAATCATGAACCCCTGGCTGTGCAATAACTTCTGTTTGCATAACTGTGGTGCCTAAGCAAAAAATATTCTGTTGGCCTTCACCCCAGAATCTAGTGTGCTATTAGGATTTAATGCTTAAGTGACTGCGTATCCTCGTTCCCAGCTCCAATGCATTCCCCCACTTAACTTGCCTTCAACCTAGTGACCCCAGCCTTTTAAAAAGGTTCTATTCAAGTGTCTACCAGAACTATGTGAATGCATGTGTGTTAGCAGTAGAAATTTTTAAAAATGAAAACTCTAAACACATATTTTTAAAGTGGCTTAAAAAAAAAAAACCTTAAAAATACACAAAGCACTGGGGAGGATCATCTGGATAACATACTGAAGGGATCCGTTCCATATGAGTGATACAGAAACAACAACAACAACAAGGTCAATTACAGGAGGAAATTAAGAAAATCAGAGATTGTGCCTCTGCATGCTAATTTTGGCTCAAAGAGTATGAGAACCCTTTTGTGAATATGCATGAAATTGAGTATCAACCTTTGAAAACACTTCTACCTTCCAAAGAACTTCAGTGTTTGAATATCCACTGTATTTTCAAGGTAACACTTCCTAAAATCCATTTCCACACATGCATCATTAAACCGGCAATGATATTCAATATTATTTCATTTGGGCACGTGGAGAAGAAAATTAAAATAAACACCCTAGTGACTAATAGAATCTGCCTGAGCAAACACATGAAAATTGAAATCTTTATTTGAAAAAAACAAAATAAACAAACAAACAAAAAATCTGAAGCTAGAGAGCAAATAGGAAACAAGAGACTTTAGATAAAATGAGGAGGAAGACCAATAGAACAGTGGAAGAGGACCGGGAGGGGGAGATGAAGGAAACTGTTAAAGTAATACTCTGTCCATATATGAAGGCATCATGGATACAGAAGGAAACACAGCAAGTGTCGTGTGCGTGTATGTTTGTATCACTTTGAACCAGATGTAGAATTACAATGCACCAATAAAAGTATTTAAAAATTGAATGAAGAAAATATAAACTTCTAATAAATAACCATTTAAAGACACAATAACTATTATATAAAGAAAAACACATTACAATTCCAAGGAAGAGACTGTTCCTATTTAAATCACAACAGTGTCAATGAAAGATAGGAATAGCAATAGTGATGGGCACAAGGGTGTGTAGTATATTCTTGTCTTTCATATATATATTTAAGATGTCCCATAATTTAAAACAAGTAAATCATCAAACAAAAAGATGAAGTATGTTTTTTTCCTGAATATTGAGGATGTTGTGCCTTTAAGAGTCTTACTTTTTAACTCATTTTGTCCCATTGTCCCAAATGTGGAAGACACAGAGAACCTTAAATTGAGCAGAAACATACCACTGATGGTAACTTTGAAATAATATTTGAATATTTATTGTGTTTGCGGAATTGAAAACCTGGGGCTTAATGGGTTAAGTAGAACAAATGTCTCTGAGTGGAAACAAAAATCAAATAATAATCTTAACCAATTGGCTTTGACGATTTTGTACCTGTGGAATATGAAAAAAATCCAAAGGTATTACTATAGGTGATTCAGAAGTATTTTTATCTTTTCATAGGTAAGATGTTTCCATTCTAAAATGAAAAAAAAACAAAAACAAAAACAAAAACAAAAAAACGCCGGGTGTGGTGGCGCACGCTTGTAATCCCAGCATTCGGGAAGCTGAGACAGGAGGATCCGGGTTCGCAGCAGCCTCAGCTACCTAGTGAGGCACTCCGCAACTTAGTTAGACTGGGTTTCAAAATAAAGAATAAAAAATAGGGCTGGGGGTGTAGCTCAGAGGTAGAATGCCCCTGAGTTCAATCCCCAGTACCACAAAAAAAAAAAAAAAAAAAAAAAAAAGTACTCAGACTGCAGCTAGTTAAAGTCATATCAAGAAAAGACATGACTTACAAATCTTAGACTCATTAAAGTCGTAAAGGTCCTTTGTCTCTATTCATAGGCAAGCAGAGAGTCCCAATAAAAATGGGCTTGGGGCCAGGCATGGTAGAAACAGGCCTATAACCCTATAGTACTTGGGAGGCTGAAACAGGAGGATCATAGGTTCAAAGCCAGCCTCAACAGCTTAGGGAGATCCTGTTTCAAAATAAAACAGACCTTTGGGTGTGGCTCAGGGGTAGCATGTCCCTGGGTTAAATCCCCCAGTACCACCAAAAAACAAACAAAAACAAAACAAAAACAAAAAAAGAGGGGGGACTTAGAGAAGAAAGAAGTTATACACTTTCCTTTCTCCAATTCACATCAAGATACGCAATATTTTTCGACAAAGTTTTGTTTACCCTGAAACCAATGAGCACGGAATGTCTCTCTTAGAGATAATAAAAAGGAAGATATAAAAGGCAAGACACAGTAAGTACTGACTAGCACTTACCATGTACCCAAACCAATCAAAATGAATGTCTGCACTTACGTCTGCTTTTCCATTATCATAAACAATATATTTTTTATTTTAAATCAGAATACAAATATCAATAAAAGTAGTATTTCATTTTTTTCCTAAGGCTTATATCACTCCACAAAAGCAAATTGAATACCAAGAGAAAAGTCTTCAAATTTTCCAGAGATTAAAATAGCATGTAGGCATAGTACAAAAGAAACAAAATCCTGTCATGTATCATTAATACACCACCACAAAAAGTGGAAATTCTAACAAACTGTAAAAGTAAATAAGTATAATATTTCTTGGCAGATATTTGCCAATATCAAAATCTAAAATTAAGCCAGGCATGGTGGCACATGCCAGTAATCCCAGTACTTGGGAGGCTGAGACAGGAGAATCACAGGTTTGCAGCAAGCCTCTGCAACTTAGCAAGACTCTCAGCAACCTACTGAAACCTTGTTTCAAAACAAAACAATAATGAAAGGGCAGCAGGGCGTGGTGGTGCACGCTTGTAATCCCAGCATTCGGGAGGCTGAGACCAGAGGATCCGGGTTCGAGGCCAGCCTCAGCTACCTAGTGAGGCACTCCGCAACTTAGTGAGACTCGGTTTCAAAATAAAGAATAAAAAATAGGGCTGGGGGTATAGCTCGGTAGAATGCCTCTGAGTTCAATCCCCAGTACCGCAAAATAAATAAATAAATAAATAAAGAAAGAAAGAAAGAAAGAAAGAAAGAAAGAAAGAAAGAAAGAAAGAAAGAAAGAAAGAAAGAAAGGGCTGTGGGTATAGCTTGGAGGTAGAATGCCTTTGGGTTCAATCCCCAGTAACACACACACACACACACACACACACACACACACAACCTATTTATATCTGCTGACACAATTACACACTTACAATTTTATACCAAGAAAAAGCATTAAATATATAATCAGAAATTTAATTACAGCCTGGTGCAGTTGTATGCACCAGCAATTCTTGTACTTGGGAAGCTCAAAAAGGAGGACAGAAATTCAAGGCCAGCCTGGGCAAAGTAACGAGATCCTATCTCAAATTTAAAAATTGAAAAAAAGGGCTGGGGGGATAGCTCAGTGGTAGAGTCACCCTGGGTTTAGACCCAAGTATCACAAATAAAAGAAAGAAAAAAAGAAGAAAATTAATTACAGGGACATTTGTTACAAGATAAAAAAAATTACACTAAATTTCCAATAATCTAAGATGGAATAAAGCATATTCCAAAGGGTTGGAAAGGTATGTAGACTTGTATACTATTGAAGAATATTAAATGTTGGGAAAACTTGTTTTTTTCTCCATATGATGCAGTACTAGTCTACTTGGAAGCTATCTTGCTACCACCGATGGGGGAGGGAGATACAAATCAAAACCACATTTTTATGGATTTTGAAGACTCATGGAAGGGACAAGACATCAATGAACTAAAGCTCCAGAGAGGGCAGTGCTCTTCATAGATGATAGGAAATGCAGTTGTCACGGATAACTCTGATGTAAGATTAGGCTTGGTCCTGGCACAAACAGAGACTCTGCTTTGAAACTCTATCAGGGAAAAGAGAAACTAGTGGTTTTTTATTTTATTTTTTATTATTATATTGTGGTACTAGAGATTGAACCCAGGGGTATTCTACCTCCGAGCTATACTCCCTACTCTTACCTTTCTATTTTTTTTTTATTTTGAAACACATCTTATTAAGTCATTGATATTCTTGCTAAGTTGCTGAGGCTGGCCTCAAATCTGTGATCTTCCTGTCTCAACCTCTCAAGTACCGGGATTACAGGTATGTGCCACCATGCAGGGCTAGTGGATTTCTTGACAAATGTATGGGTTGGTAACTGCAGGAACCTCCACAGTGTGGCTCCAGTTCTCTCCTCAGGACACCTGTGGAATGCTGGGTGGTACAGGAGGCTGGGGGTGGAGTAGGGCTGATATGGCAGAGTCAAATCTCCTGAAGTCTGGCAAGTGTCAAGACTGAAGTCCATTAGGTAAAAGAGCCTGGGAAAAATGTATAAAAGTCCTTCCCATTAAGAAATTTACCAAAGACTGGACCTAAATGATGCCCAAGGATAACGAGCAAAACCTCAAACTCCAAAGGGCAGGTATGAAATTTCCCACAGTATTTAAGACCAGGAGATAGAGACCTGCTTGTCTCTCAATCAAAAGCCAAAGAGAGTTATAGCCAAGAAACACAGAGAAAACATAGACAGACGAGATCAACTAATATGGACCTCCTAGACCCAAACCAGCTCAAATGTAGTTGAGGTGAGCAGCTCTAGTCTATGTGGCTAATGGAGGAAAGTGTAACCTTGTGAGAGAAAACAGAATCATCTTCAATCCCAATAATTCTGAAATGCGAAACATCTTGTAAACAATAAAGAATTATGAGACATGCAAAAGCGACAGCAAACACAGGCAAGAATAACCAACCCACAAATAACTGAGACATTGGAGTTTGGAAACAAGGACCTTAAAATAATTATTAGAAATATGTAAAGAAAATGGAGAAAGAGACCAACAAAATGGATGGAAACAGAAGCAACTTTAACAGTTGGAATGCTTAAAAAAAATTCAGAAATGAAATATATAATATCTGAAAATTAAAATTCACTGTATAGATTTAAAAGCAGACTAAACAAAACAGAAGATAGTTTGGGTGATCTAAAAGAAAAAAAAGCATGTCGATAAGAAGTATTTAAATTGAAGCAAAGAAAGAAATGAAAGAGGAAAAACCAACAACAATGACAATAAAACCCACTAAAAACACAGAAAGAAGGTAGGAGATATATGGGAATGAGGTAAATGGTATAACATAAATGTTTGTGTATTATCCCCAAAAGAGAAGAAAGAGAATCCTTAACACAGAAAACATTTGAAGAGATGGATAAAAATATTGCAAAACTGATTTAAAAATATCAACCTGAGTTCAGCAAAACTCAAGCAAGATGAAATAAAATAAAATAAAATAAAATAACCGTGGTCTAAATTCTGAAACCAAACCAAAAACAGAAAAATCTTTTTTTTTGGGGGGGGGGATGAGGGGGAGATGGGGTCTAATTATGTTGTCCAGGCTGGTCTCAATTTTGAGTCCTCAAGTGATACTCCTGTCTCAGTCTTCCAAGTAGCTGGGACATCAGGTATGGCCATCACATCTGGTTTCAGAGAAAAATCTTAAAATTGGACAGAGGAAAAAAGATATTACTTTTAAAGGGGTAATAAATTGATAGTTGACTTTGTAATACAGAAAATGGAAGTCAATGCAATGGGATCTTTAGATTAATAAAAGAAAAAAGGTATAAGATAGATGTTTTCAGACAAGAAAAATATGGAATTAGTTGCCGGCAGATCCACCCTGCAAAAAAATAGTAAAAGTATTCCAGGATCAAAGGAAAGTGATTCGAGTTGGAAACACTGAATTGTAGAAAAAACATCAAAACAAGAAAATATGTGACTAGCTATAAAATATATTAAGGACAATATTTAAAATGTATTGATTATTTGAACTGTTGTGTCATTATTCAGGAAATGGTACAGTGCAGATTTAAGGTAGTATGCAAGATTAAGTGTTGTAGATTATAAAGTCTAAGGAGCTACTAAAAGAGTAATTTACAAAGCATTATTAAAGAACTAAAGAGGAGTCATTCATGGTGGCACATGCCTGTTATCCCAGTACCTGGGAGGCTGAGATAGGATCGCGGATTCACAGCCAGACTCAGCAATTTAGTGAGGCTTTGTTTCAAAAAAAAAAACAAAAAAACAAAAATAGGGCTGGGTGTGTAGCTTAGAAGTAGAATGTCTCTGGGTTCAATCCTCAGTACCAAAAAAAAAAGAGAAGCTAATGAGAATAAAAATGTAATGCTAAATTAATATAAAATAAAGCAGGAAGGAAAGACAAAGAAAAAAGAACTTATGAAACAAACAGAAAATATAGTCATAACCCCGTCCATCAGTTACCACATTAAATGTAAATTATTAAACAAAGTAAAAGAGAGTTTTCAAATCAGATTTAACAATAACAGCAAACAAACAAAAGTATACAACTATATGAATTTGAAAGAGACACATTTTAAACATAAGAACACAGGTAGGATCAAAGTGAAATGATGCAGTGATGCATGAAGATGTGGTGATTATGTGTTAGTGGCAGACAAAACTAACTTCAGGACACTAATTCTAAGAGATCAAGAGGGGAATTTCATAATGATAAAAGGAGCAAGATAACAAGAAAATGCAATGATCCTAAATGTACCTACTAAGATTGCTTCAAAACATGTAAAGTAATAATTGACAGAAGAGATGAGTCTACGATCACAGCTAGAGATTTTAAAATACTCTCCATGATGATCAAACAAGCAGACAAAAAAATAAATAAATAGTGAAGATAAGGAAGAATTTGACCACATGATTAACCAAAGGAGTCTTACTGACTTGTCTGGAATGCTACACCCGACTGTGGACCTTGTTCTGGGTCATAAAGCACTTCTCAACAAATTTCAAAGGAGCGAAATTACGCAGAGCATGTTCTCGCTCACAACAAAATTAAACCAGAGAACAATAAAGAAAGATACATTCGGAAAATGAGCAACCTACTTCTGAGGGTCAAAAAAGAAATCACAAGAGAAATTAGAATATATTTGAACCGAACAATATTGAAAGTTCAATCCACCAAAATTTCAGGGATGCAGTATCACTTATATCTTTAAGTACATACATTGGGAAAAAGAGGTTGAAAAATCAATGCTACAAACTTCCACCTAGAAAAAAAGGAAGGATAACAAATCAATGAAATTCAAAGTGGATGTGCAATTTAAAAAATCGGTAATGTCAAAAGTTGGTTCTTTGCAAAACTGATGTCTGTCTGTCTCATATACTGGGGATTGAACTCAGGGGCATTCTACTTCTGAGTTACACCCTCTGCCCTATTTTGATTTTTATTTTGAAATGGGGTTTCACTAAGTTGCTGAGGTCCTCACTAAGTTGCTGAATCTGGCCTTGAACCTGTGATTCTCCTGTCTCAGCCTCCCAAATACTGGGATTACACGCGTGTGCCACCATGCACCTGGCATTTTGTTTTCACTGTACTTGGGAATGAACTCAGGTGTGCTCTACTACCAAGATGCATCCTAAGCCCTTTTTGTTTTTTTTTTTTTTATTTTGAGATAGAGTCTCTCTAAATTGCTGAACCTGACCTAGATTTTGAGATCCTTCTATTGCCTCATCCTCCTGAGTAGCTGGGATTACAAGTGTGTGCTACTCCACCCAGCGGTTCTTTACAAAGTTTAATGAAATTGATAAATTCCTAGATAGCCAGTTCATCACAAAGTAAGAGGGAGAGAGAGAGAAAGAAGGAAAGAATAAAAATCGTCACCATGCTATTAGGAACAAAAGGGGAATATCAACATATACCCTAGTAACATTAAAAAGAAAGTAAAAGGCTGCTCAGGACAACTTTACACCAATAAATAAGACAACTTGGGTGAAATTAAAAAATTCTGGAAAGTCACACATCAGCATTACACAAGACAAAAATGGAAACTATCAATAATTCTATTATATTTGAGAATTTATAAGAATTTGAAATTCTTCTTATCTTCTATCTCACCAATAGAATTTAAGTACATTGCAGGTGACTGTAATCCTCTGGCATGAAGAAAGAATATTCCACTTTCTACCAAGAACCACTTGGAACAGGTGATAAATACAGCCAGTCATACAAGATAGAAATAATCTACTTCCTTTAGTGGTCTAAATTCTGACCTGGATGAAGCAATATGATCATAAGCTACACCCTTGGATGGCATTAAGTTAGTGATTTGCATATCACCTTTGCTGTGTCACCTTTTAATGTTATTGGAATTTACTTTACTAAAAATACCAAGAATGTTATTTATATAGCATTTATTTTGCCTAAATAAGAGCTTACACGAGAAATTAACTCATAGCTAGGGAGAGTTTAGTTTCCGCTGAAGAAGTGGTATGTAATTCTTTTTTCATAGTATTACTGAAAAGCTTATTCGTATGAAAAATCATTCCCAGTAAGCATGTTGATCCTTATTGTCATTTACACATTCTCTAGTCCCTTGGTACTAATATTTTCTATGTATTTTTGTCACTTTGTTATTAAGATTTAATTCTTTGTGTGTGTGGTACTGGGGATTAAACCCAGGGGCATTCTGCCTTGAGCTACACTCCCAGCCCTTTTTATTTTTTTATTTTGAAACAGGGTCTTGCAAGGTTGCTAAGAGTCTCCCTACGTTGCCCAGGCTAACTTTGAACCTGTGATCCTTCTTGTCTCAGCCTCCCAAACACTGGGATTACAGGCTTGTAACACCACACCCAGCTTAAGATTTAAATTTGATAAAAATATATGTAGATGTTAAGATAATGAAACTACCCACTGTACCAGAAAATGATATCTCAGTTATTTTAGGGTGTGCTCACAGTATCAAACAACTTGAAAATCCTAACTCCTGCTCATGCCACATTGCTGTGTCATGAATTCAGCACGTTTCAGCTGTGTTCCACATTGTCCTCCGGCTGGGACCCAGCCTAACAGAACAGCCTCTCATGGAATGACTAAGGAAAAAGTACACATAAAATACACAAAATTACTCAAAGCTTAGGCTCAGAACACACATCAATTAAGACATACAATCAAGCCTGGTGTCACAGGATGGGAATATATAATCTTCCTACAAAAAGAGGAGAATGTGTTTCTAATAATAATATAAAACAGCAAAGATGATATTCTCTACAAAGAAAGTTGTGGTCAACATCAAACCAGAAGAGAGACAGTAATAGTAGCAGCCTACTAGGCATAAGGCCTGGGACGGGACACCCCAAGTATAATATTTCCGATTCTGACAACTTTTTTCCTTTTTTTTTTT
>PVLC010026965.1:0-22261 GCA_004027655.1 Graphiurus murinus
TTTTTTTTTTTTTTTTTTTTGTCTTTGGAGTATCAGCTGTGGACCTCATGATAAGTAAAGAAGAGATAATGCTTTTTCTCTCCCACACTTAACATTATGCTTTCCACATATTATGTTCTGAAGAAATCAGATATTTTCTAAGGAATGTGTTTGTGTTATTTTATACAAATAAACTTAAAAAATAAATGGAATATGCAAACTAAATTTAGTTGTTACTTATTATGTGAAAAAAATCTCAAAATGACTAATGTGATACAAATGATAAAAAATGATTCAAAACATTGGAAAGCAAGAAATGTACAAAGTCATACCTCTGTTCAAAATGAAAACAAATAGGCATGATGTCTTGGATGATAATAAGATTAATATAAGCCAGGAGTATATTATTGTTACAGAATAGAAACAGGCACTATCATGAAGGTTGAATTAAAGTTTGAGAAAAGAGAAGAATATTTGGTTTTATGGATATTTTTATTCCTTGCATTTTATTCTATAAATTATCTAATTAATCATGTAATATTTCCTTGTCCGAAGAATTAAGTTTAATTTTAAAAAGAAAATAGATCTTTATTATAAAAAAGTTTTACTTGAGGCTATTTAGAAGAGAGATTTGTATTCTTGGGGTTCACCAATACATTTGGTTACTGGTTGTGTAAAAAGTGCCCAAAAAAAAGACATTCCATTGTATTCTCTGTATTTTATTAGTTTTCATTTCCAGCAGAGAAAATTTGGGAGGAAGTACATTTCTTTGGATGATGATAAGACAGTTAAAGGTTAGTAATTTCTCTTGTGGTTATGTTTAAGACAAAAAACAACAACAACAACAAAAAAACCCTCGAAATTTACAAACATCAAGATAGAGGATTTTGAGAACATAAGAAAAGGCCACATGGAAGAAGAGTTTTTTTAAGAGAGAATATTATGAAGATGAAAATATTGCATATAAAAAATAAAGTACATGTGTATTAATTAATAAAGTAAGCATAAATCAATTTAACCACATTAGTATATTAAACATCAGTTCTGTGGATGGGTACAATAAATGCATAAGGAGACAAAAAAAGAAAGAGAATAAGGGAGACATAAAAGAGAATTTTGAAAAAGGAAGGATAAATGGGAAACTGGACAAAAAAGGAAGAATTGAGAAAGAAGTACAAAAGGAGGATTTATACACCAAAATAGAAAGGGGAAGATACAAAGCAGGAGGGAAAGTGAAAGGAAGAAAGAGAACTCCTGGAGATTCTAAATGGAAGGCATTGTCACATTCTCTGTTTCTGAAGCTGTAGGATGCTAACACCTCTTACTCTATCATTTGAAATGCTAATTATCTCATTAACCACTGTTCCTGGCTCTCACTTGTGGAGCAAGTCTCAGGGTGGACTTGGTACCTGAACAAAGCAAAATGCCCCTATTCCTCCAAAGAAAATTCTCTTTTCCACTCCAGACCCTCATCTCCTTGGTTGAATATTTTCGTATTTGGTTTCCTGGAGACTTTCTCCTATAACTTTTTTGTCTCTACTGCTCTTTCTGCTGCTAAAATGTCCTCAGCAGAGGTTCCAAAGTCTGCCTTCTGCTCATGTATCAATAGTCATCTCTGGCTAACTCCTTTCTGAAGCTTTTCTCAGGTCCAGTCACTGTAACATCCAACCTTCCTGCTAGACTTCACACTCCATGAAGACAGCAACAACACTGATTTTATCCAGATATATTCCTAGTCATGGATATGGTGGCTGACACAGAGAAGGTGCTCAATACATTATGGAATGTATGAATTATAACAAGACGTGTCGATGGATTAATAGTGTGGGAGACAAGAAAAAGACTCCCTGAAATATAAAGGACTGTTAAGAAGCAGATGCATGAAAGACTCTGCCAGCCCTCAATTTGTGTAAAGCAAAATGAGTCACAAAGACTCACAAAGACAAAAAGTATCCGGCCTCCATTTCTACCAGGAAGAACAGAGATTAAACAATCAAGACAACTTAGACTCTTAAAGGCTTAGAATTGGTACCAGAAGAATTTACGTCAATGAGCTTCGCCTAATAGCTTTTGTCTGCCATTTATTTGCCTACCATCTTTTCACAATGCATTGCCCTTAGAGACTTAAACTTCTTTTCTTTGTCATAACCACTTCTCTAAATATGTAATGCTCTCTGTTGAAGATGATACATAAACTGGAATTCAAAGCCACCTTTTGGAGAACTACTCATTCTGTGGGTGTCTCCCAAGTATATATGAAATATACATGTAATAAAATTCTGGGGTTTTTTTCTCTTATTAATGTTTTTGTCACAGGTGTCTGTTCCAACTGGAAACCTAAATGGGTTATTATTCTCTACACTGGCCTAACTTACACTTCTGTTTCTATGTAGATTGTAAAATATGTGACTAATAGCAACCAACTACTCACCTCTAATCTCTAATAATCTCTAATATCCAATATTGTTTACATGGAATATAATTGGACTTACAAATGAAAGAATGAACTAATAGAATTGGCATAGATATTCTCAATAAGATAATTAATAAAAGATCATTAAGGGTGAAACATTTTTGTGTAAGATTTTTTTTTTGGTAAATAATAGAGTGAATGCATATATTTGTTGATGTGTATGTGATTGTATATGATCATCCATAGCCAGCCAACCCTAGGTAGAAAAAACTTGAACGAATTCAGCAAATGATTCTCAAAGTACTCTTTAGGAATCTTAAGTGAGGGAATCTTGATCAAATAGTTCATTTAGACCAGAAAGACTAAAGACTAATGGGTTTTATTTGTTTCAAACATTTGAGGAGGACATATTTAAATCATATTATTTATAATTGAAGTTATTTTGAAACAAAAACATAAAGTTCAGTCTGGACTGTCAGGGTCTATTGAGTAGATAAATGATTGCTCCCCAATCAAGGTTAAGGACATGAGTGAAGATGATTATGTTTACTCCTAATTTCAATAGGATTCCTAATCTAATACCAAAAAGATAATTTAGTTCTCAGTTATTATTTTTTTGAATGATAATGGTGGGTGACTAGAGATGCAAAATTTAAACTTCTTGTCAATGAAATTGTAAAGAAAACACATAGAGAGATGTAGTTGTATCAATTGAGACACCTCAGCATTAGCTAACACTTGTCTAGAACCAGGAGAAATATTTGCTCAAGGACCCTCCAAAGCTGCATGCCCCAGGTTAGGGGTAGGAGGATATGTGTAAGCACTTTGATGACAACGGGTTCTTCATGGGTGCCTGGCCTTCTCTAACCAAAGAAGACAAAGATACACCTCTTATACTTTTCTATCACTAAAGGAGCTGCTTCCTAATGCTGTCAGGGCCATTTTATCCATGCACACCACCACCACCACTAGAATCCTTGTTTATCCCTTCAAGGTCATGCTTTCCAGGTTCAAGGCCATCCCCGGCAACTTAGTGAGGCCCTCAGAAACTTAATGAGACTATGTTTCAGTACAAAAAAACCCCAAAAGGGTTGTGGGGTATAGCATGAAGGTAGAATGTCCCTGGGTTCAATTCCCAGTACCACAAAAATAAATAAATAAATAATTAAAATTTAAAAAGGGGTAGGCGTGTAGCTCAGTGGTAATGTGCCCCGGGTTCAATCCTCAGTGCCACCTCTGCCTCATTTCCCCCCCAAAAGACTCAAAGAACCAGGGAAACCCATGTATTTTTATGCTGATTGGTGAAGAAGTAGGTAGTTGTGTGAGGCAGAGGTGTGACTGGATTAAGAGGGTATGATCTAATGGCAATGAACCGAGAGAAACTTAGGTCTATTTATTCAGATTCTACTCTGTATCCTTGTCTTCAGAGATAAGGACATTCCTTTCTTCCAGGTATATTATGGGTACCTCTCACATGTCTTATGACCTACTTCAGGTACAGGTCAGGATACCCTTCCTAAGTCTTATGATATGCTTCAGGGGAAATGGGATAAAGGGAAGTATCAGAGTGAACTTTGTGTCTGTACTGGTTTCTCAAATACCAGGGAGTCATAATTTTTAGTAGTGTGTACTGAATCATATTTAGTTGCAAAAGTAGAACTTTCTTGCTCAATTCAGCAAAGTAAACTGATTTTTTTTGGGGGGGGTTACTGGGTACTAAACCTAGGGGCATTCTACCTCTAAGCTATATACCCCTATATACCCAGCCCTTTTGTGTTTTTCTTTTTTTTATTTTGAAACAAGGTCCCACTAAGTAAGTTGCTGAAGCTGGCCTTGAACCTGAGACCCTCCTGTCTCAGCTTTCCAAATACTGGAATATAGGCATGTGACACCATGCTTGGCTATAAATTGATTTTAAAAATGGCTTGGCATTAGAAATGTGGCATGTAATCATAGCTGTCAAGCAATCTTCAAGCATAAGGTATGAAAGGATTCTAAGAGCAATCAGGTAGGAAGTGGAAAACAGAAGCATCAGTAGTGGACAAGCATTACATCTGGCTATACTCCTCAATGGACAGAAAGTTACCAACATGGGATCAGTAAAACAGCTGTGCAATAGAAATGAAGGGGACTACTGTACCCCAGGTGTAAGAGAAAAAGCAAAAGCATGTTTCAGAAGTAGACCATGGACTGTGGCAATGTATGGTATTTCATCATCCTAACAATGAAGGCCTGGTTGGTAACAATTTCCTAGAAAATCCTCTATGTTTTTCTTGAGAGCCAAATGGATACAATTCTAGATTCAGAGACACATCTCAACAATGGTGGATATGCAATATGGAAGCAGTTTGGTACCTGAGTGCCCTTGAAACAGTTACCTAACCAGGAAACATGCACTAAACTGTGGCTTGAGCAAGAAATAAATTTTATTGAGTTACAATTTATTTAATCTTAAAATTTCAGCACATATGTGTCACATAAACTAGCAGTATGTTAACTCTAATAATAAAGATTCCTTGGAGAAAATGGGGCAAATATATAGTTAGATTTTGCAAGATGAAAAGGAAAAACAAAACAAAAACCACTTCATTTAATTTCTTAGAAAGAGCTGTGCTTCTGAATATGACTCCACCATTAACTTACTGGGGTTTGAATAAGACACTTAAAATCTAATAACTCAGCTTCCTTATTTGTCAAATAAAGTGTATCAGACTGCCTCTAAATTAGTTGCTGCTTGCTTTTTACCAGATTTAAAGTTATGTAATTTTTGACTATATGTGAAAACTATGTTACTATCAGATACCACTCAAGTCTACAGTTAAGAAATATGAGTATGGAGAAAGAATAGAAACTATTTATTAATAGCACACTTTAAGATGATGTGCTAACAAACTTTATTACAAAATATGCATGAACTAGAACTTGGCTTTGATGAGCCTTCCTCACCCTTCAAAAAATTTTATGGGAATATAAGCATTTTTTAGAAGTGAATAAAAAACAAAAAATTACCCCCAAATCTACCAAAGATCTGAAAACACATTCTTTGAAAGCATCAGTCAGGAAAGAGGATGAAGAATAAGGTTAGATTAAAACTGAATCCTGCAAGGAGTAACTGAAATGTCCAAAGAACTGACCTATTCCCCTTGAGGGAAATTGGAAATGGAGACTTTTCCCTTGATTCATATTTAATTAGAATCAGTAATATGCTGGACAGTATTGAAGAGAACAATCATATATTGGCAGGAAAGGAAGAGATGATAACCTAAAGGTCAGTTTCATTTCTCTTGTTATGCTAATTGAGTCCTTATGATGGAGAATTCAGGGGAAGCAAAATGGAGACAACTGTACCTTCCGCATTGAGCTCAAATGCCCTTCTAGAATGAGTTACACCAGTGCTTCTAAATAGCAGAGGTCACTAAGCTCAGTTTTATGATGGGAAGCTTACATAACTCATGTGTGGTGGGAAAAAAGAAACCCACATAATAATGATAAACAACACTTAAACATCAGAGCCCTGGATCTATAGAAGATTTTTGAGATAAGCTCATCCCTGGGGAAGCCTTTGGTTCCTTTGAAAAGAGGTTTTTTAATTAGAGCAGGAGTCGACCTTAAGAAAGGGGTGTCAGACTAATGGACTTGGGAAGGAGTCTTCTAGTCAGCACTCAGAGAGGAGAATGCTAATTTCCCACATAAAAAACTTGAAGGTCCTAAAAGCTCTTTGCATGGCAATGAGCACAGAGCACAGGAGACAGGGCAATGGGACAGAACACAGTGTAGATCAATGCAGATGTAACTCAGGGAGAGTAACAACCACGTGAGACAGACTGCTGCTGTTCTGTGTGTTGGAGGCCTGTAGTTGGCACTTTGTAAGTACTGCACTGAGTTTGGTAGGTGAGGCCATGTGGTGGTAAAACCCTTGAGCTTTGGATATCAGCCAGACCTTGGCTCAAATCTTGATTCTAACACTAACTAGCTGTTTTAATGTTTAATGTTAATGACTTAGCTGCTTAATGGCAGGCTACTGAGCCACTCAATTTCCTTATCCATAAAATGGAGATAATGATATGTACCTCACAGGGTTTTTGTGAGATTTAAATGAGACTGCAAATGTGTAGAGGGATATCCAAGCTGGACCTAAGCTGGGCCTGTTGCTAGGATTTAAATATGTTTGGAAAAGTCTGATGAGATGGTGAAGTAGGCTGCTCAGGAGACCATTTACATGTAAGATAAAGGAGCCTCCAGGAAAAGAATTTCAGAGGAAGAATGACTTTGAGCTGGTAATAGTCTGTGAGGAAGAATGATTTTTGCATACTGCTTCTTCTCTGCCATTCGAATCCATTGTGAGCAAACCCTTTGGATTCATTCCTGCAATTTAGGAAGACAGAGGTTATGTCTACATGTGAAAGGGAGATTTAAAACTTTGTTAGACTTTGAGACTTAGGCAACCTCACTTTGGTACTCATCTTAAAGAGGGTTATCCATATGGAAGACAGGATTTTTCTCTTTCATCTAGACACTGATCATTGTGTTGGGTAGCTGAAGATCCCAGCACAATGGTGATTGTATTCCAAAAGAACTGCAATGCCCAATGGATGTGACACAACCTGTATACCACCAGATATACTTTGGAAGTGGAATAGGAATACCTGGGAGAGACTGATAGGGCAGGGTTACTTTACAGTCATGTGCTTAGATGTGGGCATGGGATAGCTTCATGTAGATTATCACCTTTAACATTATTTGGATCCAGAGAATAGAGAGTTTGAGAAATCTGCATCAGAGATTAATATATAGGTACCCAATCATGGTAATCTTCTGCTACCCTTGCCCTCTTCTTTTTTCCATTTAGGGGGACAACCTGGATTCATATATGTATTGGCTCTATTATTAAATCATGTCTAAATGCAGCAAACAGTATAACCTTGGTCAGGTTAGTCTTTCTCAGCTTGTACCCAATTGGCAACATGGGAATAGTGTAACTGCTTTACAGCCAAGACATTGCTCAGAAAGGGCAGTGCTTCATCACTTGTACACAGTAAGTATTCAGCTTCCTCCACCTTTGAACAACTGAAGAACTCTGTGTGATTAGCATCTCAGAACCAACATGGGAGAAACTTTGTCCAGCTGAGTTATGATAACTAACTAGAAAAGTAGAAAAGACTGTGGACTCACATCAGGACCAGCTCCGAGCTTCTTTTTTTTTTTTTTTTTTTAGTAACAAACAAGAATTTATTTGATCATTTGAAACAACTATGAATCTGACACTATCATTGACATTTTGTATAAAACACCAAGGTTCAAGGTTTTCACAAAGGTGAATTCTAGTTTAGGCAACAAAGAAGATTGAACTAATTGAGGACATTCATTATGCTCTTCTCTTCCCTCAGGCTTCCACTTTTTTCATTGTGATAAAATTTACATAATCCAAAATTTAACTTTTTAATTATACAGTTCAATGGCACTAAGTACTCTTCCATCATTGTGTAACCTTCACCACCACCCATCTCCAGAAAGATTTTCATCTTCACAGACAAAAGTTCTATGTCCAAACTGTGATTTTTCATTCCCTCCCCCACCAACACTGCAACCAGCATTCTGCTTTTGGTTTATGAATTTGACTATTCTAGGTATGTGATATAAGTAGAACTCATACTGTATTTGTCCTTTTGTAATGTTTTTAAGATTCATCCATATTGTAGCATACCTAAGAATTTCCTTCCTTTTTCAAGTGGAACAATACTATATGTATATACCACATGTAGTTTATCCATTCATCCATTATGGATGCCGGGGTTGCTTCCAACTTTTGGCTGCTGTGAATAATGACGCTATGACATGTCTGTACAAGTATCTCTTTGAGACTGTGCTTTCAGTTCTCTTGGGTATATATCAAGAAGTGAAATTGCTGGGTCCTATGGAACTTGTATTTTAATTATTTGAGAAGCCACCACACTGTTTTCATAGCAGCTGTACCATTCTGTTTCTACCAGGAGTGCATTAGTGTTCCAATTTCTCTACCTCCTCACCAACACTTGTTAATTTCTCTTTTTGTTTTGATTATAGCATCCTAATTGGTGTCTGGCTAAGAGCTTTTACCAGTATCTAATGAGGAATGATGGAAAGTTATCAAAAAAAAATCACAGGCACTTATAGCTGTTTATTATTTGCAAATTGCTGTTTATGTTTAAGTGAACTTAGTCATCTAAATGCAGTTCATTTAAAAATATGGTTCACTTTTTCCTACCTAGGGTTTTAATTATCTGCAGATTTTCAGTTAATAGTATCTGTTTTAGTTATTTTAAAAAACACATCTAAAATAGATATATTTGGGGGTTTCATTTACAAACAAATTTTAGCTATAAAACCCAAGTAGTTTTTGCGTGAGTAGACTCAACTAGTAGATTAAGTTCCAACTGTCCAATTATATTTTATTTGCTGGTGTCATGTATTCACTACTCATAGATTCTCAAACATATTGACTTTCTATCTCTTTTTCAGAAAAAACAAAATACTCAGCTCCTTTCTGGGCACTTTTGCTGCCCGCTTATTTTATTCCATGCACCCCAAATTGCACCCGAAGCTATTACTGCCCCCATGGATCATTCCACTGTCTGCCTTGGGGATAGTATTACAGACTTTAGGAATCTATGTTCTACATTTTATCTGGATTTCGATTGTAGGCAAAACTATTTGGCAATAGCAACTTTGAAATCATAAGAATATAATAAATTCAAAGCAATTTTCCCAACAAATATGGTAGTACTTACTCTTGAAAAGTTAAATGCTCAGAATTTGTCATCTTATTGGTCTATAAAAGTACAAATTTGCATATAAAAGTATAAATTTGTTCATTATATTGGTTACAGATGAATAAAACAGAATTTTTTTAAAAAAATTACGAGGATAAATGTCTTAAAGACCTCCAGAAAATGCAGAGAAGGCTTCTTTGGTAATGTCACATTCCATTGATCCATTATTTACTAGTGGTGTGTGACTCTGACCCAGGAATCTTCATGGATTTTTTTCTTTTATAAAGTAAATTAGGAATATAATTTGATCACTTAATAATGAAATAAAACATTGCTTTGAAACATCTAGCATTAGAGGCCTCCCAGAATAGATGCTTGTTCAATGTTAGTCCTCTTTTCTTCCCACCCTACCCTTTAATTATCATCTTTGTTATGTGACAATTATAGTGAGGAACATTTCATTTCAATTATTGTATTTCTTCCCTTTTCAATTTTTTGGCACAGAAAAATTGGATGTTTACCTTGGTGTGTATGTGTATGGGTTTTCCCCTAAGGAATGAATTTAGTTTAATTAATAACTTTGAAATCCCTTGAGTGATATAAAATATGCAGTTATTACAAGCCAATGTGTGTATGGGAGGGGGGTGGCTTAGTAGGAGGGAGGCAGATAACATATGTGCAAATGGAAGTTAGAATCTGGGCAAGTTCTGCAGAGTATAGGGTGTTAAGTCAGCCTGGAACAACTTGGCTTACCCAGGTATATCCATGCCTAGTCCTGAGAGGCCTGTGAGCTTCTTGTAGATGAAAGGCCAATGGTATGAGAGCCTCTTACTTCATGCTTCAGGCTTAACAGAATAGTGCACAGGTGTGCTGGCTGTGAATAAGCTTGACTTTGGAAAAACCACATTCACAAGCCAGAATCTACAGGGAGGATATGCCGTAACAAGGCCATTTCCAGTTGTTACTGTGTTCTTTTGTTAGTGGCAAGTTTTTTCCCAGGTCACTTAAAATGTGATTTGATTTAGAACCAGCTGATTTAAAAAGACAGGAATTTAGCACTACAAAGCACCTCAGAATTCATCTTGTCAAATGTTCTTATTTTACAAATAAAGAAAGTAAAGCTAAAGTGGATAAATAACTTGTTCAACATCAGAAAGCTGAGCAAGCAAGAATTCCCAAGTTTCCTGACTACCAGCTCAGGCCTCAATCCATGAGGCCACCCTGAAGGAAAATTCCCATGTGATTTATCTCAAACAGGAATTGCTATTGTTTTCCCCAAACTCCTAAATTATCACATCTATTCCTTGATAATTTATAGTCAGTTCCAAAGTGCTTTGAAGTGGACCCTTAAAATTTCAGCAAGAAAATTTTGTCACCATCATCTCCATCATGTTTCTCACTTGCATAAATGCTTACTCAAACACTTGACATGACTCACAGAAGCCCCAAGGAGAAAGGCTCAATTGTCTGCAGCTTACAGATGAATAGAATGAGCACAGAGAAGCAAGCAGCTTGTCTAGCATGCACATGTTTGGTGTGTGATGAATTTGAGACTTGGACCCAGCCACCCTGGCCCTCCAGTCTATGCACGTAACTGCTCTGCTCTATTTCATCTCCATGACACCACTAAATCATTGCTATGACTATTATGAGATTTTCCTGGTGGCCACAGTAAAATAACTTGTTGAATCTAATCTCTGACCCTAATTCCTATGAGATTTCTACCGGGAGGATGGACACCCAAATGACCCCAGGTGTGATCTAAATTGCAACATAGGTGAAGAAGGTGCACATCAGATTCTTTGCAGCTTTATTACACTTCAGGAAATACAGCATTCTTTGATTACTTTAAGTACAGGTCTTCAATATGGAAAGAGCAATGCAGCCCAAGTAAATCTGAGCAGTTACTTCAAGTCAGGTAAAACAAACAGGCTATTATTTCATAAATGACATCTTAATTATCACCAAGAGGCTGTTAAAAATGCATCCCGGCAGTTTGCTTGGTTCCTTTTGGAAAGATAATATTGACAAACTGCTATGAAACTTCATTGTAAATTGAGATCAGCAATAAAACACACATTCACTTGTGTACCCTAAAGCAATGATGAACAATTTGAAGAGAGAAGACAAAGTTAAAATTATATTTTTCTTTCTCAGGGAGAGGCAGATGAGAGAATAGTCTTGCAAGAAGAATGTTGTGTAAGTTTATGACTTATGTGAATTACTTGATGTGTTCAGCATAGTAATCAAAGCACAAACCACTGAGGATGTGAGTGCTCTAGAATGCCAATTCTGCCTTCTCTCTACTTTAGAAGGCTGTCTTTTTAGTGAGCTCTGGTCTAGAGGGTTTCAAGATGCAGCCTTGGTCTGGAGCTGGTCTCTGGTCTCATTGAGGGTGTATGGCATAACTCCAGAAGTTTGGGCCTTCTTTATGAATTTCGCAGCTTTCTCCTCTTATGGTCATAGGTCATTAGGGAGGTTTTTCATATTTAGCTTTCATCTAAAAATCAAAGTTCCTATTGCTGATGATGGCTGGTTTTACTCATAATTCAAGCCAGTGCAAATAAATGCTTTTTGTCAGTCATGTGGGGTGTTACTCTAGAAACCAGAGGAAAACCATCAAGGCATTTACCTTTTATCTCATTCCTCTAGGAAATAAATTTTCTATTGGTCTACTTGATTATTAAATCAAAGAAAAAAAGTTGTAATGATAGATTCCATTATAGGTTAACCCTATAAATAAGAAAATTCTTAAGATACCCTTTAGGGGAAATATAATTTGTTTTAATTTCCATAGAGTTATTGCAAAGGTAGGGATATTGTGGGATCTAGGAATAGCATGTATCTCTGGGGTAAAGGTAAAAATAAATTCTTACATTGCAATACCTGTCGAAAAGCAGGCTCTGCCTTTTCTTTAAGAGACTCCGCCTCCCTGACTTTCTTCTTTATATTCATTATTTTGTTCCTTCAACAAATGTTATTAGAGTATTATATGTACTTAGATTCATCCAATATCCAAAAATATTATGGTTTAGAGAGAAAATAAAGCATATATATTAATAAATACAAGAGGAAAGAAATAAATGCCATAAAAGCAGTACATAGAAATGCTTTAGGAGATTTTTGTGTGACATCAAGAAACTCCCCAGCAAGTCTACTTCATGAAGGCATACCGAGTATGTTTATGTCCTCTCCTTCCTGAAAGAGACCTCATTTAAAAGTTTGAGAAAGATTTTGGAAGGTTTTAACCAAGAGTAATAAAGAGAACAAAAATGGGTAAGAGGTATGAAAATTCTGAAAGGTGAAATTGGTGAAATGGATGGAGTGAAAGCTAATGTCACCTCATATAGCTGCAGACCATAATATACTGAAAAGGGTTGCATCCAACTAGAAGGTTGGGGAGTCCTCTACTCTCCAGAACCCCAGGAAGACTTAGGACTCAGAAGGCATGGGAGAAATGAGGTTGAGATGATGACACAACAGCAAACCCCTAACATCCACACAGTCTCTTGCCCAGGAAACAGACCTTTTGGGTGAGAATTAAGAAGGCAATATAGGAGATGGAGCCTGTGTAAACCTCTTGTAATTGAAACATTTGGGACTTGAAAAATTAAGGCTGGCTCCCCATTAACTCTCCCTAAAATGAGTCCATGAATGTGTGCTCAGAGGTCATAGTCAACTTCTCTATTGCTCCATTCCTAAATATAAACATAGAGTGAAAAATTAGCCTTCTTCCAGAAAAGCCTAAAACATAAAAGGGAAAAGAACAAACTGTAGTCTACTGTGACCAAACAAAAGCAGCCTTGGGGAATATGTAAATGAATGGGTGTGGCTGTTCCAATTCAAGTATAAAACATGTGGGGGCCTGGGTTTGGCCCTTGGGCAATAGTTTGCTTACCCCAACAAAAATGGAAGTTGAGAGAACCATCAGCCCTGATTGGAGCAGGAGGACTGAAGTCCTAGAAGTGTTTGGAAGAATAAGGAATTTTACTGAATATATGATAAGACAAACCATTTCAAAGAAAAAAAATAAAGATACAACAAAGGCAAACTGTGACAGTAAAAACAAACAAACAAACAAAAAAAAACAATTAGTGAAAGAATAAATTTAGTTAGCCAGAAATATCAGTAGTTTGAGTTTGCTTTTTAGTAAAATAAGTTTCCAAATATGTTGCTGTAGGCCTCACACTGGCACCCTGCAGGGTCTGATAAGTTGGAGCTCACCGACCTCACCCTCTAGGAATAAGTCTGAGTAAGGATCCCCACCCACTCTAGGAACCCCGCAATACTGATAACCCCAGCAACCCCCCCACCCCAGACCAGGCCCGTGAGACTGGAATAAGCCCTGATTACCCATGGGAAGGCTGAAAAGGCCAAGTAAAGACCAGATGGCCCAGATAACCTGATCTACAGCTTGACCCAGGCAGGGGGAGAGGCAGGACATACCATAGATAAGACATGCTTCCTGCTGTTCGATGAATGTTCAAATTTTATAGGTTTGCTGTGTTCAAAAGTTTAAATAATCCAATCATGTACGTGCATACTCCCCACCCTTGAATGTGCCTGCACTTGTGTGACTATGCATTTTTAGACTATAAAAATGCCTGAATTCCTTGCTTGTACTCCTGTGTGAGATATGAGTCAGGTCCCAGTGCTGGTTTCTGAATAAAGCCTCCTGCTGTTGCATCAAAAAGCGTCTCCTGTGTGTGACTGGGTCATCATAAGTCCTGGGATGAAGGAGGGGCCTCTGGGGACCCTTTGGGTCTTTCATTAGGAAGAATAGAAACTTAAAACCCAATCAGGAAAGAAAATATAGTCATAGGTGTCTACTTGTCTAAGCCATGAATAGATGAATATTTGCATGGATTGTCAGGAGATGGAATTCAGGACCATCATGTAGAGACTGCAGAAATCAGGCCCACTAGGGGAATTGAAATTACCTCAGGATGGCCAGAGCATAGGCTGTGCACATTTTAAGATGCCAGGTTAGAAGCCTTTTGAGGGCCTTGTTAAACATTTTCTATTTTTCTTTCTCTTTAGCAATTAGAAGCCTCTGACAACTTTAAACACAGAAGTAATCCGAATGGCATTTTGTTTCTTATAAAATGGTCTGGTAGCAGTAGTAGACCAGAAGCAAATGAGAATGAAGGCAGGGAGAATTTACATGGGGGACATGGGACCAGGAAATGTTATTGGGTCATTTGGTTTAGGACTAGAATAGCCAGTTACCTAAAGAGCAGATATCAACACTGTGCATCTGTTCTTTCATGAGCCTTTATTTTTTTGTTTGTTTTTCCTGAAGATTACCAACTCTTGTTTATCTTCTAGATGGGGTAGAGCATGCAGAAGATATTACTTGGGTCCTTGTGTCTCTGAGCACAGAATGGAAACAAATGATATTTGCACGGAGCAACCAGAATGCATTTTTCATGCACTGTTTTTTTTAAAAAAATGAGTTCTTATTATATCATCCCCTAACCTCCATACCTCCATTTAACTAAAAACTGTCCAAGGTCTGAGGATTTACGTTCTTATTTCAGTCATTATGGCTATAGAATAAATGTGTTAAAAACTGTGGTTCTGAAATGTTAGTTTAGGCAACTACTCTTATTAAACATACAAATTCTCAATTTCAACTCTCAAAGATCATATCAGATGGTTGAAGGGTTTGGGGTGAGTGAATATTTAGAAATTGTATCTGAAATATGTCCACAAATGTTCAGTGACTATACTATAGTAGTGAATATACTTAATCAACAACCCCCTCTTTTAATGTATCTCCAATCACACTTAACATAGTCTCCTCTTTGGAACTCATTAGAACGCCTAACTCTGCCATTCATCAGGTTGCAGAATGAACTATGTCAGTCAGGTATAAGCTTATAATTATTTAGAAAATGTCCTCATATTCTTACAATTTAATTCTTACTCTCTTCTGTGCTGTGTGTTTTAATTTGAGTGGAGACTTTAGACAATATTTTCCATAAATTTTCTGCCAACTTGGTACCATGCTGTTTGGAGTCAGAGTAAAAACAAATTATCTTAATGTGAAACTATATATAACCTGTGGAAAGGCAAATATTTAATTATGCCTGAATTTAAAGTAGAATTTGATTTCAGCATAAAATTAGATTCAAGAAATTGTACTGTTTTCTGAAATTATCTTTCTTTTTAACCATCTATGCTGAGATTTCTGTTTACTCTCTCAAATAACAAGTTTAATTACTGTTTTTTTTAAATAAAATGTTTCTTATTTTGTAGTCTTTCACCAAAACTGCTAAACAAGAAAGTTTCAGAGATCTTAATATTGAGTATGTTTGACCTAGAATATAAGAATTCATTTGATTTCCATGCTGATTTCTCAAAAGAAAACTATGCAAATAGTTCAGACATATTTTAGAACCATAATCAGCATAAGAATTATTTTCATTTTTATTTACCATATTACACCAAAACTCATTGGAGAATAAGAAATGCAAACAGAAGGACCTGTGATGAAGTATTCAAAGCCTAGCAAAAGGTCAGGACAGTGGAATCTTGGGAAGCAGGGGATACCTTGGGTATCCTGAATATATTGGTAAACTTTTAAATGAGAGAACAAAAGGTTGGAGACGCTAAGATATTCTTGAGTAGAATGAAGGAGTCAGAGAATTCGTCCCTAGAACTCTGCTAATACAGATAAAGTATAACACTACGGTGTCTTTGTAATCAGCTCTCCTTTGGTGAGTTATGAACAGAGATCAAAAGAAACATACATGGATAAGTATTAAAATAAAAAAAAATCTGTATTAGGAAACAAATTTCATAAAGATGGGATCCTTGTTTTGAAACTGAATCCTCACTTCCTAGATCAGAATTATTACTTAATATCTGTATTATACAGGAAGAGAAGGGAGGGAAGGACTGAGAAGATACCATATTAGGGAGTTAAGGTATTAGAGAAAAGGAGTGGCGCCCTGAAGATAAAATGTGGTTCTTCCGTAGGTATTGACTGTCAACTCAGCAGTAAATATTGGGGATACAAGAGAAGTAGCATCAGTCATCTGGGCCCAAAAGCTCCCATTCTGGAGGGGGGTAGTGTGTGTGTGTGTGTGTGTGTGTGTGTGTGTGTGTGTGTGTGTAATATGGTGGTAAGAGTTCTTTCAAGGATGTGGATTAAACACTATGAGAACAGAACAAAAGGAGATTCTAAAATTAGAAATGAGCAAAAGAAGGACTCAACTCCAAGACTTCTAACTTTGAGTCCTGTGCTCCTGACATGAAAGCTCTTTATTCATTAGGTACATCTTACTGGTGTTATTCATTTTGACCCTCAACTGGTTTCAGTTTTAAATCCATACTGCAGGTGACATTTTAACATTCCTCTTACAAAGATATTAGGACAAGCTGGGCGTGGTGGCATGGTGGCGCATGCTTGTAATCCCAGCATTTGAGAGGCTGAGACTGGAGGATTTGGGTTTGTGGGCAGCCTCAGCTATCTAGTGAGGTACTCTGCAACTTAATGAGACCCTGTTTCAAAATTAAGAATAAAAAATTAGGGCTGGGGTATAGCTCAGAAGTAGAATGCCCCCGAGTTCATTCCCCAGTATGGAAAAAAAAAAAAAGATATTAAGACAGCCTATTGAGGAAGATTATTAACCAGTATCCATTCTTCTTACTAATGACTGTCATCTGGAAATCTTTATCTGGACCCAGGGCAATAGTTCTCAGCTATGGCATCACAACAAATACACAGATGGGTCTATCACATAATAAGGAAATTTGTTGGGGTGCCGGATGAGCTAGCTACCGGAGAACTACCGCACAGTCCATTTTAATCTATGTGCCAGCCAGAAACATGGGTTTGCACAAGCACATTACACAAGTGAATGTACGTATTCTTGTGTGGCATTGAGGGAAAAAATGTTGGGAAATGCCCATTTTAAAATGCAGTAAGAACAGAAAAATGCTTTATGTGGGAATTGATCCCGTTCACTACAATGATGTGTATTCCGAATGCGATACATGATACATTTTTGTGACAATAACTTACATAAGAATAGCAAATTAGGTAAATCACTAAGAAATCCCAAGAATAATTTTAGAATTTGTCTTCCCATCTCCACTGAGTTCTGATAACTGGTAATATAGTCATGGGTAAAAGGCGGCTCACAATGTAACTCCACATTCAGGAAGAAAAAAAAAGTCAGAGATCATTCATACATCATTACATGGTTTAAATACTGGTAGACTTGATATATACCAACTGTCGCATTCTTCTCACCTTCATCTAATCATGAATGCAATTGACTTTGGTGATGGTTAAATTTACATTTATTTTAGCAGGTATTTGAAACAAATACTGTTAAGAGATCAGGCTATTTTGGTTTTGCTTGAATATATTTTATAAGGATCACCTAGTTCTGGAATAGGTTTTCAATAGTTCTGGAATCTTTGGGACATCTGACATACTCTTTTTCTTGCCCTCATGGAATCATTTGGGAAAATTTGCATAAGTCTATTCAATAATCAAGGAAAAATAGCTATGTGACATCCTCCATTTTATAATCACTATATTACGTGACATTAATACAATGCAAAAACAGTATGTTTTCAATGCTGCTTCTAAATATTGCATCAGTTTGGACTTGACTATTTTTTTAGGCTTGTCTTAAAGAAGATTGGTTCAATATTAAATAACCAAATCTACTCAATTAAAATTAATGTAGACTATTTTAATTTACATTTAAAAATTGAATTTAAAATGAATTTGAAATGTAGTTTTGAGTGCCTTTTATTTGTAAGGTATCACATTAAACTCTAGGGATATCATGAGAAATAAATCACATTCCCTTAAAGACTGTGTAATCTAGTGGCCATGGAAATAAATACATGAAAACTTACAATAAGATATGGTGAATATAACAAAAGGAATTAGTATAGAGGGCTCTGACAGTATATTGGGCAGCTGGGGAAAGGAAGTTAGTCTGGGAAAGGAAGGTGCTGAGGGGGAACCTGTGTGCGAGGAGTCCAGACAAAGGAAAACTCTAAGTTATGAGTAGGCATGACCTATTCAGGGAAATATAAAAGAGTAAACCCAGGATCTGAAGAGAAAGGTACAGAGGAAGGGAAATGGCACTGTAGAGACAGACAGCTAAAAAGAACTTTTAAAAATTTATTTATTTATTTATTTATTTATTTATTTATTTATTTATTATTTATTTATTTTGTGCAGGGGATTGAACGATTGAACCCAGAGGCATTCTACTTCTGAGCTACACCCCTAGCTTGGTTTTATTCCTTATTTGGAAACAGGGTCTCACTAGGTTGCTGAGAGCCTCCTGAAGTTGCCATGGCTGGCTTTGAACCTTCGATCCTCCTGTCTTAGCCTCCCAAGTACTGGTATTACAAGCATGTGCCACCATGCCCTGCTACAAGGACTTTATAAAGGAGTCTGAACTGCACAGTTGGAGTTAGGAGGAGCCCTGAAGGACTTTAAAACAAGGCTTCAAAACGACTGGATTAATACTGCAGAAAGATCATGGGAATTACCAAATGGTGAAAAAATCAAGAAAACCAATTAGCAGATGTTTCTTTTGATTTGGGTAAAAATTCTAATCTCTTCAATTAAGTAAATTATTGAGGATAAGATTGAAAATGGTAACATTTCTGAAGAATAATTTAGAAAGTAGAGCTGCCACAATAGAAGGTGTGGTTATTTGGAGTAAAGTAGACACAAGGGGCAAAGTTGATAAGCTTGTTTCTGGCTTGGGAAACTAGGTAGGATTCATGGAGACTGGTAAGCATCACAGGAGGAGGTAAGAAGGACTTAAGGAACTAGCTTTCGACTTATTGAGCTGAAAGCTATGACAGAGGGCAGAAAGGCAATCGACTCATGGGTTTGGAGCTTAGAGGAGATCTGGGTTCAAAATCTAGACAGTGTATAATTAGGAACATAACTTTATATTTAACAAAAAAAAAGGAGATAAAAACACTGAAGCATGAGTTTCAGGCACTTCTAAGATATGACCTTGTATTTGAACAACACTAAAATCTATTTAAATAAAATCAATGTTTGAAATTGATGGAATTATATACATCCACATGATTATTCTTTTTAAATACATATCACACTATCTGATTTCCTACCTTTTCATTATTTATTTCTATTTTTGTATATTTCAGGAGCACATTTTCATCTTCATTAAAAGTATTCCTATATCCTGTATTTAAAAATCTGTCAAAGCTAGGCATGGTGACACATGCTTATAATCCCAGTACTTGGGACGCTGAAACAGTAGGATTGAAGGTTCATGGCCAGCCTCAGCTACTTAGTGAGGCCTTCTTCAACTTAGAGAGATCCTGTTTCAAATTAAAGAATAAAAATTAGGGCTGGGGCTGGGGTTGTAGCTTGGAGGTAGAATTTCCCTGGGTTCAATCCTCAGTAATAATAATAATAATAATAAGTATCAAGAAGGTAGAGCTCATGTTGTGTTCTACTACACTAACAATAATAATTTCAAAAAGCCATTCATAAGTTATGCTGTCAAATACGCCATGTTAACTTTTTCAACTTTTGCAATGCATCACCATGTTTACCAATTCATCTCTCACCTCTCTCCTTGTTCTTTATGGCAAGAATTCAGATCTGGGAAGTAAGGCCAGAATGAATAAAACAGACAAGTATGAACTAACATAAGCTTTTTTTTTTTTTTTTTTTTTTTTTTTTTGCAGTACTGGGAATTGAACCCAGGGACATTCTACCTCCAAGCTATATCCCCAGCCCCATTTTTTATTCTTTATTTTGAAACAGAGTCTCACTTAGTTGTAGAGGGCCTCACTAAGTAGCTGAGGCTGGCCATGAACCCGGCTCCTCCAATCTTATCCTCCCAAGTACTGGGATCACAAGCATGCAGCACCACGCCCGGCTTAACATAGCTTTTTATAAAGTCAGAAATATTCTTTTTTTAAAATATTTTCATTGCTATCAAAAAAGTATAACTATCTCTTTCATTCTACCCTTCCTGTGAACAAGAACACTTAAAGCGAGAGGTACTCATTTTGTACCCTTGGCTTTGAAAAGAATGTTGCAGGATGCCCTGTCTAGCTTCAAGTATTTCCTGTATCCAGGTCTCAGATTCTCCCCTGATCTTCCTTCCTTTTTCTTCCCTTCCTCTTTCCTTTTTTATTTTATTTTATTTTTTCAGTACTGGGGATTAAATTAAGGGGGCCCTCGTCCCCAGCCCTTTTAATGTTTTATTTTGAGACAGGGTCTCAATAGCCCAGACTGTCTTGGTACTTGAAATCTTCCAGCCTGAGCCTCCTGAGTAGCTGGGACTACAAGTATGTACCGCCATGCCTGACCCCTAATTTGCTATCTTGGACACTTCCTCATCAAGGTACTGAAGAGATACACAGATTAGCTAAGTATCCAAGTCTACCACAAGCATAGCACTCACTTTCCTGTCTGCTGATATCACAGGACATTTTGTCTCTGAACCCTGTCTTTTCCAGGGAAACTCATTCTTAGGCACTTTGGGACCATGCTTTTTTTTTTTTTTTAACAGAACAGTTATCCATAGAACTTAAGAAATGATTCAGAATCTTTTAAGAAGAATGCTTACACACCCAACATTCCACACTTGCTCTTCAGTGCCCAAGAGTCAATCATTTAAAATGTTTGTAGTTGTTTTTTCTTCTGAAAGAAGAAAATTCAATTCTTTCAAGAAATGTTATCTTAATCTTTTAAATTTCTTAGATAAAAAAAATTTCTTAGATAAAAATTTACTGGGCATGATGGCAGTATCACAGATTGAAGCCTAACTTCAGCAACTTAGTGAGACCCTGTTCAAAGTAAAAATAAGTAAAAAAGGCTGGGGAGTGGATCAGAAGTAGAATGCCCCTGGGTTCAATCTAGAGTACCACCACCAAAAAAAAAGTTCTCTTTCACCTCCAAAGCCCCACTAAATCTTGGAAGTGTCCAAGATAGCACTAAATAAATAACTTTCATAAGATAAATGAGCAGAGAATAAGAATAGGAGAGTAGACAATAGCAGATCAAGGATAACAACACAATTTTGGAATAAACATTATAAAGAAAGCTAACTTACCAAAAACAAGCATAAATATACAGGCTCTATAGAGTTATCACAAAATATTTAGAAATATAAACATATCCATGAAATAAAAACACAATGCCATATAAAAGAATAACCAACAGATTGAAGTGAGAAGGGGAAAAATAACTTATGCAAACTATTGTATGTATTTGTGTAGAAAAATAATATCCACCAGCATTTTATAAAATTGTTGGTACATTTGGGAAATTTAGTAATACATAATTAGGAAATTAAGAAAAATAAGGCAATTATAAACTCATGGGGGGAAATACATATAAAATGCCACTACTGCAGGAGTGAAATAATATATACATAAACTTCATAATATAAACCATGCATAAATTGAATACAAATTCTGACTGTTCATGAAAGGAGGTGTGTGTATATGGAAAAGGGATCTAAGTATTTATTAGCTTAGAAATCAAAGTATAATGCCTAAAATTGACATATCAATAAAAAGTATGAAGATAGTACTTTTTAATACATAGGCATATATCAGAATGAATTGCTAAAGAGGTTGGAATGATTGCCACAAAGGTGAATGCAGGTTGGTGGCTGACAAAGCAGGATACTCACTAAGCACAATTTTTTTGATCTACTTAACTTTTAAAAATGTTCATATATTACTCTATCAAAATAAAAATAAAGTAAAATATATTTATCAAAGGATGCAAGTCTAACTCTTGGATCTGATTCATCACTCTCATATCTTAGAATAAAACAAATGTATATTTGTACTCATTTCATAGTTCCAAAGATTTAAAAACATGGGTCATTTGGCAATCACCTTCAATGGTTTTTTTCTTTACAAGAATATTTTTATCATTCTGAATGTATAAATGTATTTAAATCAATTTGGCAATCATTTAATATTTTTTCTTCATAAGAATATTTTAACATTTTCATGTATATTTGTACATTTGTATATTGATATTCCTTTTATAGTTTCAAAGTTTTGTAAACATGGGTCATGCTGCAATCACCTTTAATATTTTTTTCTTTACAAGAATATTTTTAGCATT